>JAQZBX010052907.1:0-19016 GCA_029593785.1 Cabassous unicinctus | reverse complement strand
AGGATTTTCTTTGAGTCATTCTTCCTTGAGACCCACACCCTGCAATTGAAAGTCAGAGCAAAGTAGAGTTCAAGGCATTTTAGATGATAGAATTTACATGGCTAAGTTTGGCAATTCAATCCATGATTATAACAGACAAAACAGCTACGTAATCCCCATTGTGATACCATCCAATATCCTGGAATCAGAAACTAAGCCTCAATTTTTTATTAGCACTACTATTAATCATTAACAATAATTAACCAACAATAGACAGTTATGAATTTTGTTCAACTTGGTGTGCAAGTTTATTTAGGTTTCAAAATGTTGACATACAAGAGATTTAGAGTCACTTATGATTCATACATGCATGCAATTCTGAATGCCAAAAAGAAACATATTCTTTGCAATATCCTAGGGGAGTCAGGGAGAAAAGTTCTACAGAAGTAAACAACCAGGTAGCCCATGGGGACATATGTTGCCAGCAATGGGTATTGTACCAGTGCACAGTATTGAAAAACATAAATAAATGTGATGGAAATAGAAAGGAAAGAGAAGGACTTTAGTTCCACAGTGACATTTAAAGTATTGATATAATATTCTAAGTGTAACTTTTGTCAAAATCCAATTTTTAAAATGGAAAATTAGAGTTGAATTTTGTTCACAATATGAAGGTTATGTTACCTATCAGTCATTTTCTGACATTGATTATATATTAAATGTGAAAGACTTCTAATTTTAAATATAAAACCAAAACTTTAGGATAATAAGCTAAGCTGGATACAGAGCCTAAGAAACATTGCTTTTGTCTGACAACCTGCAACTGGAATATGAGATTTGTGCATAATTTTTTCAAAACCTTACTTTTGTATTCAGTGTAATATGTCTTCTCTCAAATTCTGTTATCCTAAGAGATCTCTTCTCTGAAGGTGAATTCTTTTTACTGAATATAAAAATTATAGGGTTTATATTTACTTGAGCATTATCAGGCACCATTCTAAGAGGTTGGCATGTGTTATTATTTCATCCTTGTGACAACCCTACAATTGACTTATTATTAATTTCAATTTATGATGAAAATGAAGAAAATGAGACTGAGAGAACTTAAATGTTCACACAGTTTATGTCACTGAGCCAAAGATTATAACTGCATATGTTTCTTTAATTCATTATTCCTGTGTGTCTATCTTTTACAAAAGAATGCCATTGAGTTGTTCAAATAGTAGAATCAATTCAAAGTCTTGATGAGAAACAAAAATTTCAGTTGATTGAAATATATTTGAAGATTGTCTTCTATCTTGTTTAGAATCTAAGACATTGAAGATAAACTAGGAAAGGAGAACACAAGTAGAGGTCTACAGACTTCCTGAGAAACACAACTCTGGTTAGTAGGCTAATAATATAATTCACTCAATCAATATATATTGGGTATCTCTTCCATTCCGGCACTGTACTGTATGCAAAAGATAGACATAGTCTCGAGTCTATAGTTGGCTGAGAGAAAATAGACAAATTAAAATGTCTATTACAAAATTGCTATGACTGTATAGAGTAATATGAGAACTTATGCCCTTTAGAGAATGTATTTATATGCTGAAGAAAGAGAACCTCAATAGATACAAAGCATAGACTGGAGGGAAGCAAAGTGAGAAAGATGAATTTAGAGTGGTAAATAAGGGGAAATACGAGAAGTTTCTGGCCATATCCTATTTCTAAGCAGGTTTTGAATTTTCAACAAAGAAATGATGCATGTATGTTCTCATTTATGGGAATTAAATACCTTCCAACTGATGCCAAGTGGAATATTTTTTTGTTTCTTTCCAATAAAGTGTAAGGATCCCTAGACCTTAGCTAAGTACTATGCCTATGTTTTAGTCATCTGTTATAAAGTCTTGGCTTTTCTGACGCTATTGATCCTTGATAATATGCCTTTAGAAAGTATCTTCTTTGGCTTCCATGATGCTTTTATCAGTAATTTATAGCCATGATAATGTTGTGTAACAATCAACCACAGAACCTCATTAACATAAGGTGATAAATATTTCTTTTTGTTCATGTGTCTAGAGGTTGGTTGGCTGGTTCTGCTGAAGGATGCCAGGCTCTGGAGTCTCACCCTCACTCCTGCCTCTACAGGCAGCTGCAGGTGGGCAGCTGGACAACATGTCTTTGTTGATCTTGGCGGGCTATCCCACATATTTGGGCCTTGAGTGGAACATCTACTCCACATGCTGAGGCTCGTGCTCAGGCTAGGCTGAGGAGCAAGAGAGGCAGTAGAATCACACAATTGCTTTTACAAGCTTCTGCTTGTCTAGAATTTGTTATATCCCATTGATCAAAACAAATCATATGGCCAAGCCCAATTCAGGGTGGGAGGAACTTATCAAAACACAAGGATATAGAAAGACAGGAAAATGCTGGGACTTTAGTTCATTAACTCAACCAATTTGCTGTCATGGTCTAGACTTATTTTCCTTCTTTTCCTAGCTTGAAAATTCCTCTCAGTCTTTAGTTCTAAAATATAAGTGTCTCCCAATATCATCTTTCAAATCTCTTCTGCATTTCTGTCTCCATACCCATTTGGCTGACTTGCTGTCATCCAATGTTTTCAACTCTGACCTTAAACCTATAAAACCAGCTCAGACTTTTTATGGATACTTTCTTCTTTTCAGAAATATTTATTTTTGTTCTAATATATCAAACACAATGCCCAGAAAGTCCAAAATTTTATTTATCTATCCTCTGCTCTTTCTCCATTGTCTCCTCTCTATAACTAACATTTACTGCCAGGAATATCATCATTACATACCTAGCACAGAACTTTTAGAGTTGTTTTTAGATACAGTAAATGTTCCTTAAAATATGATTTTAGATTTATCTCTTTACCACCCTTCTCCATATATCAAACAAGTTCATACTTTAACACTTCAACTGTTTCTTCCTAATGATATATTTTCACTAGAATACTTTAGCTCAAATATTACTCTCACTTTGACATATCCCTTCCAAAGTAACAACCACAACAAAAAATGATTCCTATTACTCACCTTCGTACTTTACCCCTTTGGCTACTTTCCAGTTCAGTCCCATCTTACCTTTTCAACCTTATTTACTAATGCTCTCCTTTTAGAATTAGAGCTTCATAAGGACAGGTCTTTGTCGCTGTGATATTGCAAGTGAGTAGCGCAGTGTATTGCCAAGAAGAGTATACAGATTGATATATATTTTGAACAAAACCAGAATCACACACTCCTTTTTTTACCTAATTAAAATGAAATCTTTACATTATTCCTGTCTTTGGGTCTTGTCTATGTTTTTACATAAGCCAAGGATTTCACCTACTTCCCGTTGTAAAATATATTGTCTCTCTAAGGACTACAACACAGGAAATAAAGTCCTTTTACTCAGAGTATTCATTTTTGGTGGGGAGGAAGCCATATACACAAGTGATTATAATATAACATAGTAATTGCATGAGAGAAATATTCATTAGAAATTATGTGAGTAGAAAAAAGGACACCTAATCTGGCATGGAAGAAACAAGCAAGTTTTCCTGAAGGAAGAGGCAGAGTAGAATTCTTCAAACATAGAAAGAAGGGGTTAAAGGCAGAAGTATGGCTCAATATGGTAGAGAAGGAAACATCAAGCAGAACATTACTGAAGCATAAAGTTCAAGTCACAGAGTGGTGAGATAGAGATTGGCAGGAAAAGCCATAGGCTTATTCCTGGAGGGTCTTTATATGATGTTAAAGAACTTCAACTTAACAAGCTTTGAGGAACTTAATGTAGTTTTAAGCAGGAGAATAACAGGTGCAATTTCACCTTTCCAAAGCTGGCAGAAGACATAGGTTCCAGACTCCAGATATTTATTTCACCACATGACAATCACAACTTGAAAGTCCTGAATCTCATTATCTGAATTTTCCTTTTAAACATGGAAGCCAATGTGATAAACTCATCTCTGCTAATGCATGAGTGACTTGCTCATTGATGTATTTTTGCTTGTTCCCTTTTTCTGTTTCCAAATGGTACTTTTATACAGAAAAAACAATAGTGGAAGAAGTGAGAGAACAGTAAGACTTTCTAGGAACATGACAAATATGTGTCAGAATTTTTTTTTTTTTTTTTTGGCAAATGCTAACTCGTGATATCTTTCAAATCCTAATGATGCAGAGAGTGCAGACTCAAAGTGAATAAAAATTGATAAGGTCATTTGGAGTGCCTATTGAATGTAAGTGATTCTTTATGAAATTATTTCCAAAACCACTGCATTTAAAAAATAATTGTAAATAAATGAATATGTTTTTACCTAAGAATAGCTCAGTAGATAAAATAAATTTTTCTGTCTTGGAAAAAAATAGAATAATTTGTACTACATTTATTTGCAGTATGTAAAAAATAATAAAAAGGGAATTTGGACTCAATATGAAGCACAGACCTGGGAAGAAGAAACCTGAAGTAGGATTTATGGAACAAGTATAGATTTATTTGAAAGACTAGATTAATTTTCACATGCTTATGCATGAAATGCTATTGCCTGTCTATTCCATTATGTGTTAATAATAAAATAACCCATATGTGCAAAATGGATGTGTCACACCAAGAGAAAATGTTTAAAATGCCAAGTAAATACCACAACAAATGTATGAAAAAATGCTTTACTGACTGTTTCACTTTGCAAATTCTTTTGAAGGTTTTTTTTTTTTTTCCTCCATTCTTCTGGAGAGCAGAAAGCACGGTTCTTGTTCTTTTATGGAGGAATCCCTTTTTTGTGCAATTTTCATCCATTCTGTTTTTGTTTAACCAGAAACTTAAGACATTACACTTTGTAATTTTGAGCATTAGTATTTAAAAGCATGTGTCATTAGGAGGTGGGGTTGTGAGGCGAATTCTCACAGCAGCATGGCTTTGAGAAAAGCTTGAGATGGTGCCAAGTCCTTCCTTTCTTATAGTTGAAACTTTTTCTTTATTACTTTTCATTGTTTAGCACACAGTTTTGGAAGATTGAATATGACTTCCCCTATTTGATTCAATGCTTTCTTTTTGGCAAATATTCATTTTTCAATTTTTCCCCTATTTGTGTCTCAGAAAGCATTCAATTTACATTAATTCAGTAATAAAGCAATGCACATTACCTCTGGACCCAATCTTTCAGCATGAAGTTCCTCTTTTGCTTATGTAAAGCCAATGGATTTTCTTAGCATCACAGATGTCTTTTGTTACTTGAATGTTCATTTTGTTCACTAACAGTATCAGCTAGCTAGACTTTTCTTAATATTTTATTAGACTTTTCCCACATCCACTTCTCCCTCTTTTTTGAAGATGACAAGGATCTGAATTTGATTATTCTGTCATGTCAGTCTCACTTATTTTTCCTGCTGTCCTGAATATATTTCTGTTTTAGTGCTCAACTAGCAGGATGCAGTTAAGTTGAATTTAGGTTGTCTCTGTGGAATCTTTAACAATAAACAGTTTGTTTTATAGCCAGTTTCTGCAAGGATGATCGCTGACATTTTCTCTATTTGTGCCATTAGCTTGTTTTCTAATGAAGTTGTTTTTGATGCAGTGCTGTAATCACACCTAAGGGACCACAGCTTTATCCAGAGGTCTTGATTGTACCTGTTCACAGTTTCAGTGCCTTCATCTTCCTTTGTTAGTGTGATTTGATGATTGCAAACATAGGCTTTGGGCTGCAGGAGATCTTAGTTCAAACATTAGTTTTATCACTTTTTAACAGGATGATTAAATTATATCTATTTTTCCTAAGATATGGAAGATGTTTGTGGAGAATTCTACTTTCAGCAATTCTGGACTAATTGAGACAAAACTTCTACTGAGAACCATTAGAATATTTAAAAATATAAAAGCAGGCGCTTGACTACATCAAGGAGAATCAGAGTTGTGGTGACTCATGGGGCCAAGATCCAGGGGAAGGCTACACAGCTAGGTAAGCCCAAGAATTTTTTCTTGTACTTTTTTCCTAGTGTCATTGACTGGTTTTGGAAGAGTTTCCTTAGAAGTAGAAAAATTGAGCAGCTATAGTGGAAGATTCACAGGGCTAGGTAGAAAGATATTAGTCTAGGGCTGTCCAAAGGTGAAAAGAGCCTAGTAAACCCCCTATACTTTGTGTTGAGATCTTCAAGGGCTACACCATTGAAAGAAGAGGTAGAGCAACACTTGCGAGCACTGAAGTTGAATTAAGGTGATCCCAGAATGCTAGTTCCCATAGCCTTACCACTTGTCAGAAGCAAAATGAAATAATCTCTGGAGGGCTATAACAACATCCAGATCCTAAATTATCATTATAATTTTTCAAATGGCATGCACAACAGTTAATAATAATAACAATAAATTCACCAGGGTTCCCGGGGTGTCCCATTGTGCTGCTGAGGATACTTCATTTAGAGGGGGTAAGGGACAATCCTGCCCTGAAGGATGTGGATGTGGAGGAAGGATGAAAAAGGGGAGGATAAAAGGGGATGTGATAGGGACAGATCAGAATGGACAGGAGAGGTTTAAAAGTGGTCCCACAATATGCTTTAGGCACAAGAAGAGACTCCAGAATAAAAAAACAGTTGCAGGACTGTGATTGATGGCTAATGTTCTGGAATCTAAAAACAAGAGAGTGTCAGACTTGCCCCTTCAGATGCAAGAGATCTTTTCATTTATTGGGAAAAGCTTATTTACCTCTTGAGAACACCAGTGGAGTGTTATAGGCCATCCCAGCTTGATCTACCTGTGTTTGAGATGGAGAACAAGAAAAGACCAGTGGCCATGGAGCTCGATAGCAATCAAGATCAGGACAAGATCAAAAGCATGGTGTTTGGCACCACTTCTTCTGGTTGTACTGGTGGGGAAAGAATCCAGCATGCTTCCCACACATATTTTGCTGATGAAATCACATTCTTCTGTTATCAGGAGACCTATAGTGGCTGACAAAGGGGCAGTAGCAGTATTAGACACCTGAACAGGCATCATGGATGTGCCAGAAACCATATCTTCTGACCCAGGGTATATAAACACAATACTTAATAGGAGCAGCCTTCAGGGTTCCAGGAGGAAGTGGAGCCAGCATGTCCATGGTGGGTACGCCTCACTCATCCTCAGAAGATGTTACAATGGTTATAGCAAGGGCTGCAAACATGTCAGTATTTTTAGAGGGTAGTTCCAGCATATCATCAAAGGCTTCCAGTCTTCCGCAAAGGACATGTACTTGGTAACTGCAGCAGCAGAGATGGCCAGCAAGCCTGGTGCAGAATCAGCTAAAGGTCCAGTTATCAGGACCCCTCATTTCATCCTGGTGCAATGAAGGTTACATGAGAGAACTGGATGGAAGCCAGAGAGTCTCCCAATCCAATGCTGAAGCCGGGAGAGAAAGAAAGGAAAAGGGCATTCCCATTTCTGTAGGACAGTGAGGGCAAGTCAACTAGAACATCTTGCTTCTGCTGGCTATTAAACTACCATGAACCACTTAGAGGTTGAAAAAAGAAAGGCCAGAACATTTCAGCCAGCAAAGCACACAGCTACTTCTCCCACAAAACACACTAGCCTTAGCCCTGGCAAAAGCATCTAGGTTATTTCAAAAAATGGGGAAGGTCCGTTCTGCAATGAGTTCAGGGCCTCCAAATTAAGAATCCAAGGATACCTGGTTTCTTCTGGGTTTCATTTGATTCTACCTTCTGGCTCCTTACCATGGCTTTCTTTCTTATATAACCTCCAGTAATAGTATTAAGATTCATCCTGATTAAGTTGGACCCACCTTAAGTAAAAAAAAAAATCTTCAAATTTTCCTATTTACAATGGGTTCACACCACATTATTGGGATTAAGAATGAAACGTGCTTTTTTCTAGTGTACATAATTCAATCTACCACAGATACTATACAATGGTGGCTACTGCAATCATTGTCATGGATGAATCTCACCTACAGTTGGCAAAAAAGAAAAGCAAGTCACAGAAGAACACTGTTATTATACTTGGATTTATAGAATAAATATAAAACAATACCAAATAAATTATTTAAGTAAATATTTGGTAATTAGAGATAAATATCTCTAGAGTATAAAAGAGGGAGATGTCATCAGTGACATATACACAAGAGCTTCAATATTGTTGAGAATTTTCCTATTTCATGTAGAAAATGGTCCATTCATAGCTGTTTATTTTTGGATTGTTTCCACATTTAAATATTCTTGAAATAAGTTTGGTCTTAATGTGTTTTTCATTGTCAATAGCAATACCTTAACCAGTTTCTTTGAGTTACATTTTACATTTTATGCATTCAGAAAAGTTATATATGGAAAAACTTAAAATCTCAATTTTTTAATAATAAATAATAGCATTTTGAAGTAACAAGGGCAAAATAACCAAGTATTCAGGAAGAATTAACTTGAATGAAGACCAAGAAAAAAAATTATAGATATACCCATAAGAACTCCAAGTAAATGAGTAATCAAAGATGTTAAATAACTAAAATTAATATGTTTAAGGATATAAAAAATAATGTTGAAGATTTTGACTGGAAACTAAAAACTGTATAAAAGAAATGAATGGAAATACTGGAATTGAAAGATAAAATGATAAAAATTAAGAACTTAATTTAGGTTGCCAGATGGAATACAGGATGCTATGGTAGATTGAATTGTGTACCCAGGTTTGCACATGTTGTTGGGCTTGGTTGTCATTCTGGTGGGTATGGACCCACTCTTGAAGATGCTACTTTAATTAAGCATGGCCCAAATGAATCAGGTTATGCTTTAACCCAGATTACAGGAATCCTTTATAAGCACAATGAATTTGAAGAGAGAGAAAGACAAACATGGAGCATCCAGAAGCTGGAAGTCAAAGAAACCCAGAAGAGAAAGGAGAAAACACTGCCATGTGCATGCCATGGTAGAAAAGTCAAAGAACCTCAAGATTGTTGGCCAGTCAGAAGATACAAACCCCAGGAGGAAGCAAGTCTTCTAGAATCTGAAACCATGAGCCAACAATTTCTTGTTGTTAAGCCAACCCATCGTATGGTATTTGTTTTAGCAGATGGAAAATAAGACAGACACACAGTTAAATTTTATTTCCAGAAAAGCATTTCTTTAAATATAAGTATGACCAATGTATTATTTTAGACTTGCTTATGCAAAAAAAGTTTTACTATGCAATATTTGGGACATGTTTATATCAACATTTGTTCATTGTTTATCTCAAATTCAATTTTAACTTGCCATCCTTTATTTGTATTTTCTGAGCCTGGCAATCCTAATATAGAATATGTTTTAAGGCTGATTTAACACAGATAAAGAGAGAATTAGAAAACTTTGCAGAATGAAACATGGAAACTTTAAAGGAAGGGGCATATAGAAGAATGCAAAAGAGACAGAATATATGAGAAGATTCAACTTAGGTATTTGATATCCAAAATTAAAGGAAAGAGAGAATAGAGCAGAAGCAATATTTGAAATGATAAAGTCTGAGAACTTTCCAAAACATAGGAAAAACCTTAACTTTCAGATTCAAGGCAGCCCATGGAACCCAAGTGGGATAAATAAAAAACTATACTTGGCAAATCTTGTAAAATTGCTAAAATGAAAAACTTTAAAAGCTTCCAGAGAAAATGACAGACTATCAAAGGTATGTCTCATATGTCAGTTAGTATCCAAACTGAAGTAATGCAAGCTAGAAAAGAATGGAATGATATTTTTAAAGTGTTGAAAAGAAATAACAAATTAGAATTCTATACCTATCTGTGATGGTTAAGTTCATGTGTCAACTTGGCCAGGTTATGGTACCCAGTTGTTTGGTCAAGGAAGCACTGGCCTGATTGCTACTGTGAGGATATTTTGTGTATTTAAATTATCAGTAAGTTGAAGTTCATTACATCTAAAATCAACTAAGAAGATTGCCTTCAAGGATGAGAGAAGTTTCGTCCATTCAGTTGAAGGCCTTAAAGAGATAACTGGTGATTTCAGAAGTCAGAAGGAAGATTTTTCATCTCCACTTTAGTCAGCCAACTTCTTCTGGGTAATTATTCAAAAACCATCTGAGTTCTCAGCTTGCAGCCCACACTATGGAATTTGGACTTGCTGCCCCCACCATTGTGTGAGCCAACTCCTATAATAAATCTCATAATATTTACATTATATATGTGTATATGTACATCATGTCGGTTTGTTTTGCTGGAGAAACTTACACATCACCATAAATGTAATTTGAGAATAAAGATAAATTTGAAACATTTCATATAAACAACAACCATGAGAATTAGTTAATAGCAGACCCTTAAAGGAAATATTAAGGTGATTCTTTAGACACAATGAAGATGATTCCAGATAGAAGATTAGAGATATAGGAAGCAATAAATAGCAATAAAGCAAGTCAATATGTTGAAAATCTTAATAAATATTGGTATATAAGATAATAATAATAATGTGGAATAATATTTTTTAAACTACACAATTACTTCAAAAGATGACAAAAAAGGAAAAAAAGCTCACATGAAATAGGTGGGACATATAAAAAGCAAAAAGCTGTGAACTAATATAAATTAATAATTTACTTTTCTCTTAAAATGTTTCAAATTTTGTCATACCTAACACCCAAAACAATTAACAAGCAAATAAAAAGTTCATTAATATATTATCTATGGAATATGTTTAAAATATAAGAATATAAAATGATTGAAAGTAAAAGATGCAAACACTAACATAAAGTTGGTATTGCTATGCTAATGTCAAAGTAGAGTTTATGGTACCATATCTAATAAATAACATTATTTATTAGAGTTATTAGCCATTCAGAATACTTACCAATTTTAAATTTCTATGAGCATCATGAGGGCTATAAAACAGGTAAAACAAAAATTGACAGGACAGAAAAACCCCACAAATGCATAATCCTCATGGAAGATCTTTCAATCATTGATAGAATAAACAGTCAGAAACCATTAATGATAAAGAATAGTTCAACAGGATAATTTAAAAATGACTTGATTGGTATATTGATATGTGTGTATGAAAAGATATATATACATATGTATAAATACATGAATTCATATATATTTATATATGTATAGTTGCCATATATAGACCCCAATAAAAGCAGAATACATGTTCTTTTCTCATACTAATAAAACAGCTACAAAATAACCTATATATTGGGATCTGAAGCATGTTTTATTAAATTTCCAAGGGTCATACTGATCACAATTTAAGATAAAATTAAAAAATAAAAAGATAAAAAAAATTCCTCGTAGTTTTGGAAATTAAGAGATAAGTTTGGGGAGGCAGATGTGGCTCAAAAGGTTGGGCATCTGTCTGCCATATGGAGGGACCTGGGTTCGATTCCCATGGACCTCCCAGTAAAATAAAAAAGTATATATATATAGAAGGCGCACATGCCTCAAGGCCCCACTGAGCCACGCAGCAAGATGATGACATAACAGGAGAGAGACACAGGGGACAGCCAAGATGAGATGCACAGAAAAACCAGGAACTGAGGTGGCGCAGGTGGGAGAACGCCTCTATCCCACATTGGAGGTCCCCAGGATCGAATCCTGGTGAAGACTGGAGGAGAAGGATGAGACACAGAGAATTACCCAGTGAATGGACACAAAAACAGCAAACGGGGGTTAAAATGGATAAAGTAAATAAATAAATAAGTAAATCTTAAAAAAAAAAGAGAGAGATAAGTTTGGTGGTGGTTTGAAGCAAGTTCCTAAATTCCTTTGGGTGTGAACCCATTGTAACTAGGCCTTTTAGGGAAATTACTTCAGTTAAGAAAGTGTGGCTCACCCCAGTCAGGATGAGTCTTAATCCTATTACTAGAATCCTTTATAAGTGGACTGAAATTTAGACAGACAGAAAGAAAGCCACAGGAAGCAAGAGGCTGGACATTGATGGAATCTGGAAAAGAAAGGAGAGACCAGGAGATGCAGCCATTTGACCCAAGAGCCTAGGATTGCTGGCAGCCAGCCCAAGAATGCCACCGTCTTCAGGAGAAAGCAACACCTTGATTATGACCTCATTTGTACTTTCTTTTAGCCTCAAAATCATAAGCTATTAAATTCCCATTGTTTAAGCCAACCCATTGCATGGTATAAACAGCCTAAGAAATTAAGACACTTGCATATTATACACTTGTCGATAAGAAATCACAATGGACATTAGAAAATATTTGTTACTTAAATGATAATGAATTATCAAAACATGGGTAAGGCAGCCAATGCTGTGCTTAGAGATAAATGTATAAACTTACTTTTACATAATAGAAAAACAAAAGGCTAAAAGTCATCAAGGAAGTAATCCATCTCAAAGAAGTATACAAAGAACACCAAAATTTTTAACTCGGAAAATGGTTACTGCCTACTCAATTACTGAGCATCAATATTCAGTTGTGTAGCTAAAGGATCCTTAAGCAATAGCCAGCAGTTGATGATACAAACTTAAATTTGGCAAAGTTCTATTAGTATCAGTGATTGAATGAGTTCTAAAATGTTTTCCAAGATCTCTCTCCCTAGTGTGCACACTTTTTAATCCCTTCCTCTTGAGTGTGGGCAGGCTTTGTGTCCACAGTGGGATGTCACTCCCCTGATTAGGTTATTTTATATGGCAATGATGAATGTGACTTGCATTTGTAATTAAAGTCCCTATTTAGTTGGTTTTGGGCTAACAAAAGGGAACTTATCCTAGGTGAGTCTGCTGTAATCAAGTGAATCCCTTTAAGGAATCCTCTGAGGAGAGATTCAAAGTACAAGCAATGATTTTCTTCTTGGCATTGAAGAAATAAGCTGCCACACTGTGAGGTGCCTGGGAGAGGTTCCATGAGAGGGTCAAAATGGCAAAAAAACTGTGAGAAACATCTAGGAATTGAAAGTGAAGGCCTCAGTCCAACAACCGCAATCAATTCTGGCAAAAAACCATGTAAGCTTGGAAAAGAACCTCAAGCTCTAGAAAGGAATGAGCCCAGTTGACACCTGGATTTCAACCTTGTGAGACCCTAGGCATATAAACCTGCCTCAATTCTGATGCACAGAAACTCTGAGAGAATAAATGGGTATTGTTTTAAGCTGCTAAATGTGTAGTAACTTGTTGCATCCTTCAGAAAATTAATGCAGTGCCTGTTAGCATGTCCTCCCCAATGGCTTTCTGGGACTTCCAGCAGGTGGAAAAGTAAAGATAGAAGTGAAAGTCATTTATTTGCTTGGCTGAATGACTTTACAATTACTCATCCCCTTTTCCTTTATTTCATTATTTATTTCATTTTCCTCCTTTCTTCAGCTTTAATCATTTGATCATTCTCCTCCAAAGTCTTAACAGATAAATTAAAAGTAGCTTCCCTCCACAGAATGATGGAAAGTTGTACACTAACTTTAGCACATATCTTGTTTACATGTTTCCTGAATAATTCTGGTTTCAGCGACTTGTCTTTTTGTCACTAGTTTCTCATTATTAAATGTTAATTGCTGATAGAAGATGGATTGACCCATTTTTTTATTTAGCATTTTGATTAGTTATGTCCTGATTAATTGAATTTTCACTACAAAGATAAGGATGGTATTTGACTTTCTTTTCAGCATGGTGGATATAAATATGATTTGTTGGCCCCTGCTTTGGACAAGGCACTGTGTTAGGCATGAAGAAGGGAGGTGGCTTATGAGCACCAAAATGCGTTTAACTCGTGAAGGCCATCTCCAAAGTGGTTTTAGAGAGGTGCATCCAACGCTGCTTTTGACTGGACCTGGAAGCCTCACCTCAGGGTACGGCAGCTACCTGAGCTTGGTTTCTATGTTGGTACATATGGAGTGCCAATGTACTCCAAATCCTGTAGAATTTTATTATGTTTTCCTCAACCCTGAAAAGAAAGGAAAGTAACTGAGCACAACTTCACAGTTTGAAAAGAATGCAAACCCTTGAGAGACTAAAGACATTGAATCACTCTGAAAGCTTTGATTGCATCCACTCAGTGTCAGCAGCTAGCTCCTTTATTCAATGTCACCTGTGGGAAAGCTCTAGAGAAGTGATCATCTCTTGCATTCCCATTCACTAGACTTCCCTTGGGATTTTTTTCAGTCTCTTTTCCTCAGGTTACTCTGAATCCTGGCTAGAAATATTTCTGTTCTGAGGATAATCTGTCCATCACGCTTGAAGAGGAATTAAATCAATATATGTTGATAACAAAATAAGAACTGAACATTGCTTTAAATATTTTATTGACATGATAATTATCATATTTCCTTAATACCGTTACCATTATTTTTTTCATAGCAAAAATTACTTTAGCATTTACTATGTGTTTTATATACGTTGTCTTAATTCTCACATTAATCATAAAAAGAAGGCAGTGTTTTGTTTTTTGTTTTTGTTTTTTTTTTACATTTCTACAGATGGCAAAACTGACACTCAGAGAGATTAGGTATCGTGACCAAGGAACAGAGACAATAAGAAAAGTGTCTGGGGCCAAGTCAGTGACACCAAGCTATCCACTATATTTCTTATTTTCTGTGAGTGTACATGTTTGTGTGTGTATGTATATGTGTGTACCAGAATTTCTGAGCTTGTATCCTGTCTTAACCACTTATCAGTGGTGTGATCTTGGCACATTATTCCAAGATTTCTGACTCAGATTCTTGATGTGTAAAGCAGGGTTAATAATAATATGTACCTCATGGAGTTGTTGTGAAGATTAGCATATGGAAAAACACTTAGAATGGAGCCTGGCATCTGCTATATAAGAGATGCTATTATGATTTTTCTACTAGACTATCAGAAGTAATATCTAATAATCAAACAGGGAATCTATCTTAGGTTCTTCTTTACTCACCCTTCCCATCTGTATTCTCCTTTGGATATTTTGCCAAAAGTCTTAAAAGACGTTCATATTTTATATTACTCAGCCAAAAGGGGTGCTGATGCAAAGTACCAGAACTCTGTTGATTTTATAAAGGGTATTTATTTGGGGTGAAGTTTACAGTCAGAAGACCCTAAAGAGTCCAACTCAAGGTACCATAAGAGGTACTTTCTCACCCAAAATCTATTGCCACGTATTGATGCAAGATGGCTGCTAATATCTGCGAGGGTTCAGGCTTCCTCCTTCCTCGTAAGGCTCTGCGGGCCCAGCTTCTCCTGATCTCAGCTGTAGGCTGGCATAAGGCTCGTCTGTCTTCCCAGGGCTCATTTCTTTCTGGGCTCAGCTGCTCTAGTCTCTTCACAAGGTCAGCTGTAGACTATTAGGCTAATCTCTCTTCCGGGTCCTCTGCCATGTCTAATGAGCTGACTCTATTCCTTTGTATTCTTCTCCTATGTATCTACTTCCCTGTCTTTGATTGAGCATCCATTTATATATCCAACAAAGGTGTGTGCGTGGGGGGGTGGGGACTCAAACACAGTCACTCTAATGACGTGACCAAATAAAAGCCCTAATCTTGATTTAATAAAGTAAAAGTGAAACCTCTGAATTTAATACAATCTAAAACGCCCAACCCAGAGGAAGAGACCAGTTTACAAACACAATCCAATGTCTATTTTTGGAATTCTTTGTCAATACCAAACTGCCACATATTTAAAGAGTCTCATCAGTCCTTTATTGAATTGAAACCTCTACAATGCTTTGTTATACTTAACTTTAGCATCAGGAGAAGAAGAAAGAGTCTAAGCATGGAAATTAGTGAAGCTTTAAAAAAATAATCCAATACCAGGATCATTGCCTTTCAGGTTCAGAGTGGAATTGTTTTATGCTCCTATTGTTTTCTGAAAGCAGCCAACTCCCTACGAATTCCCCCAGACTTTTACTCAGGGACCACTTGTTATTAAGGGCTATTACTAGAGGGAATTATATATTTCTCCAGATAAATATAATTCCTGGGATAAAAGACAAAATAGAAGAACAATAAATATCATAGGTTATTTTTAAATGTTATACTTGTATTATCAGATTTGTATGGTGAGACTTGGTAATCTCTACTTTAGTTCTTGTATCTTCTGATCCTGGGAGATGAAGATGACTCACTGTGACAGATAATTTGGAGCATTCTGAGTCTCTGAAATCTTTTATACACCTCCTATTGGCTTCCAAAAAAACGCTTTGCCTCTTAATATGTCCAGCAGAGTTCTGACTTGAGCATTCAGCTAAACGGTAAAAGATATCCATACAAGGCGACAAGCCATTGAAGTGACTGGTTCCGCTACCTAGCAAAAACTCTTCAGGTTACTCGTCAAGTAAAGTGGCTCCAGGTTGTGATAAAAGTTGTTTCTTTGAACCAGGACTAGATATTCTTAGAGAATTTACATTTTCTCATTTTACATTGTATTCGAAATTCATAAAAAGAATTCGCTTTTATAAGTCAAGAATTTGTTAACCGATGTCATGAAAAGATTAAGTAAGGCAGACAAAGTGGCCTTATCTTGGTTCTATTACATCCTAGCTATCTTGGGCATGTTATTAAAAGTACACAAGTTTTACTTCCTTCTGATATAAAATGAGTTAAAGAACTAGTGTAGAGAGGGATACAGAAAGAGAACAGGTAGCTTTTAAGGTGTAATAACTTCGTGTTTAGACTTTAGGCAAGCACAGGTTTGAGTCTGACTCTCTTGTGCTATCTTAAACAATAACTTAACATTTTCATGCTGCTTGCATGTTTGTAAAGCAAGGGTACTATCTATCCAAGAACACCATTTAATACTATCAGTGATAGGGGTACCATTTGATACTATCTATCAAATGGGAGGATGCATATAAAGTACTTAGCAAATTGCTGGCACAGAGTAAATTCTTGTTTATTGCTATCACCACCACTCTACTAAACTCCTACTATTAAAACTATGGTTTTGCTTAGAAACAGTCTTTCTAGGGATGAACTTTAATACTAAGCAGTCCCCTGGTATTTTGGGCTTTGTGGTCAAAACTGGACAATTTAACTGTTGTGACTAGGACAGAAAAAGGGAGGAGAAGGCACATGGAAAGGAGAGTAAAGATAATAGGAGTGAAATACAATAGCTACATGTGAACATATCAGGGAGAGAAGAAAGGCAAAGAGAGAAATATTCAAATTATGCATAAAGTCAAGAACAGGAGGCAGGATCCCCTGGATATAAAGTTAAGATTCAATTCTAGTGTTAGCCAGGTGACCTGTCTTTTCTAAGGAAAAGGACTCTGAGACTTTCTCTTGAGTTTAAAGGGCTGAATTCACTGTAGTTGGTCCTTTAATCAATGTTAAGAATAAACTCAAAAGGTCAAACAAAGTTGCAAAAATGAATGAGAGTCAGGGCAATGGGTAGAGGTGCTGTGCATGGAGATTCTGATCTGAAGGGATTTGGGAGGGACAGGAAAATGAGCTCAGAAATCCAAGAGGGTCACAGAGGAAGGGTGATCAAGGAACCCAAGAAATTAAGCTCACTAGTGGAGTAGGATATGTTCAGAGAGCACAATGACTAGAAATCAGGGTGAATTTTAAATTCTCAGGTTGCTTTTATTTCTGATCCTCTTCCCTTGACCTCTCCTTTCAGAACTGTAGCCTGAATAGGTTAGGCTAACATAGAGAGGTGGAATTGATGGACTGTAAAGAGAACTGTGGGCTGGCCAAGCAATCATGATTTTCTTTTGCTGTCATTTTTTTTTTTTTCTGAATTAAGTGATTTTGACCTTGGACAAATTGCTTAACCCATCTGAATATCAGTGTCTTTCCCTATAAAACTGAGAATATACTTTTCATTCAAGGCTTTTGTGAGGTTTAAATGAAATGATATATGTAACACTTCTCATCCAGTATCTTTATACCCACTGTAAGCTCAATAAATCAATACTTTTCCCTAAGAAAAGTAAGTTTGATAAACCCATGTTAGGATAGGTAATAGAGGACTACTTTTTTATGACAGTAATTTGCCTATAGCTTGAGATGATGTCAAATCTTTATCCATTCATGTGAGTTTTTGAATGGTCCTAAATGGCATGATAAATTGTAATAACTGCCAAATTGAAAACCACCGGTTGATCAAATTCCATACATTTATTGAACATGAACTATGAGATGGCACAACGTAGAAGCTGTGCCTAGAAAGAAAAATCAGGCCAAATTCTCATCCTCAAGGGCTGAAAATAATGACCATAAGTGACTAAACCCACACACTGCGTGTGGGTGCAAACACATACATGCAGAATAAGACTCTTTCAATATAGTGGTTTGGGGCATGTTGAAGACAGTTATAATTTGAAATTTTTTTTAGAAGGAGTAATACTTTTGTCTGTTGGTATCACTAATATTTAGGGCCCTTCCACACTGGAGAAGAGTGCCAGTTACTGGAAGAAACTTTCTTAATTATTAGAATTTTATAAGCATTTTATATTCCAAGTCAGTTTTAGTTACCAATGTCAAAAAGCAACGTCTATCAAAACCTTCTTGTCATTTTAAAGGAAGAAAATTTTGTGTTAAGCATATGATTTAACTATAATGGAAGTTTTAAAATATTAGCCTGTCACTGAAAATAATTTTATATTACTGGCTACTACATACAGAAGATGAACTTATCTACTAGCAGAGTTTCAAATTTTCAGTAGAAGTGTTTTTAAAGTGTACAGTAATAGTTAATTGACTCCTGTATGTTTAAAATGCCACCTAGAGGTCCTGTTAAATCTTGGTTTTGCAGCATTGATCTTGATTCAATGGGACTTTCAGCAAAATTAAATTCTGAATCAATCAAGGGAGAATCGTTCCCTAGAGCATTATTGTAAAGCCTACCAATGACTATGAGATGCAGTATTATATTTGGAGATTAATCTTTTATTTTTCACATGTAATTTAAAAAGGAGCAGAAGTTCTTGGTAAATAAACCAAAACCCAAGTCCTAGGGAGCATCAAAGTTTCTTAGAGACATCTGTTCATAAAGTCACTGAAGTTTCAAAGTTCTTAAGTCCTGGGCATCATCAGGAAGGAAAATCCACATCAAGCAGAAATATCACTTTTCAATTGTGTGAAATCACAGTGTTTGAGTAGAAGGGACCCTGGTCTTTGGCTCTTTTCCTTTGGCTCTTTTTCTTTTTAGGTTTTTTTTTTTTTT
>JAQZBX010052906.1:0-19023 GCA_029593785.1 Cabassous unicinctus | reverse complement strand
AATGGATAAAAGTAAATAAATTAAAAAATCTTAAAAAAAAAAAATGGTACACAAAAAAGCAAAAAACTACAAGGGCTGGAAAGGATGTGGAGAAACAGGAACACTCCTTCACTGTTGGTGGGAATGTAGAATGGTACAACCTCTGTGGAAGACAGTTTGGTAGTAACTCAAGAAGTTGAATTTAGAAATTGCTGTATGATCCAGCAATACCATACTAGGAATATATTCAGAAGAACTGAAAACAAGGATGGGAACTGACATTTGCACAGCAATGTCCATGGCAGCATTTTTCACAGTTGCTAAAAGATGGAACCAGCCCATGTGTCCATCAACCAATGAATGGGTAAACAAATTATGGTATATACCTATAATGGAATACTATTCAGCTGTAAAAAGAAATGAAATTGGGATGCCTATGACAACATGGATGAACCTAGAGGGTATTATGTGGTGGGAAATAATAAGACGATGAGTAAACCTGCGGAGGTAAACTCTAGAGTATAGGTTACTAGGAAATAAAAGGTGGCTTGAGAATGGGAGATGATGCTTAATGTATGTAGCATTATTAAAAAGGTTAATTGTAAAAGTTGGAAATGAGTAGAATTGATAGTAACATACTACAGTGAGTATAACTAACACTGCTGATTTATAAATGTGATTGTGGCTGAAAGGGGTAGTCAGTGGACATAAATGTCAATTGAAAGGAATCTAGAGAATAATCTAGGGAATGTATAACAGTGATTTCGGTGGTGGAGAAAGATTGTAGTTAGTAGTATAAATATAAGAATGCTCTTCTTTACAAAGTTGCTATGAATATGGTGATACACAGGAAAATTAAAATTAATGTAACTTATGGACAATAGTTAACAGTAATATTGTTATATTTTGCAGCAATGGCAAGAAGATAGTATTTCAATTCTAAGGGATGACAATAAGGGGGTATGGGATTTTTCCTTTTGGAGTAATAAAAATGTTCTAAAATTGACAAAGTTATGACAGTACAACATGTGGTGAAAATGAGAGCCACTGAGTATACACTGTGAATGGATTGTACAATGCATGGGACTGTATAACACACAGAATCCAGTGGTGGAAGGTGGACTGTGGTTAACAGGACAAATATGAGAATGTTCTTTCATGAATAACAAATGTATAATACTAATATAAGATGTTAATAATCATATGGGTTGAGGGAAAATACACCAAATGTAAGATATGAGCTATACTTAGTAGTAATGATGCTCTTTCATAGTTTATAACAAATATTTCATAACAATGCAAGGTGTTGGCGTGGGGAGATGTACGGGAGCCTTGTATGAGGATATGCATGTTTGTTTTGTAAATTCACAACTTTTACTATAAACTTCTTGTTTATGTGTGTTCATGTATGAGTGATATACTTCAAAAAATTTTTATTTAAAAAAAAAGAATTTTACCAAAAAATATATATATATAAAGACTTGCAAATGTATAAGATAAACTATTGCATCTATAATAATAGTTGTGATCATCACAAATCAAACAGAGAAAAAGTAGTAAGGATAGAGAAAATATGAACAACACAATAAAGCAGCTTGGTCTCACATAGAATGTAGCACCCAATAGTTACAGAAAATATAGGTTGTTTTTTTTTTTTTTTAAAGCACAGATAAAACATTTACTTGGTAATAAAGCAAGTATTAACAACTTTCAAATTTTACCATACAGAACACATCCTTTATTGAGACCCAAAGCAACAAAGAAACAGCTTTTTTAAAAAATCCCCCATATCTGAAAATGAAAAAGATTGACTTATAGACACAAAGCTATTGTCCTCTAAGTACATATTAAAACAGTGTCAAGGGGTTAATCAGATGCCATCACTGAGAGAGCTAAGATGCAAATTTTGATGACCGTATTGCCAATCTCATATTTTGGCAAACTGATTAAATAAAGAAAAAAACTCTCTGAAACACTTAGAACCCATTTGGCAAGAGCTTTATTTTTTTAAATAATCCATTTCAATAAAATTTGGCTATAAAACCACAGAAAATACATACTCATATAATCTGGACAGGAACAAGGCAAAAGGCTGTCATTGGTTTTCTGTTTGCCTGGAACACACAACTTTTTATTTTATTTGGTACTTGGGGTGAAGGGATGCAAAAATAGGCTCTATTGTATATTGACATGGTGGTTCTTAAACTTGGAAGTACATGAGAATCACCTAGAGAACTCTTAAAATGTACAGTTGCCAGGGACCTACCAAGGACTAACTGAAACAGAATCTCCAGGAATTTTTATCTCCAAACTCTCCAAAGATGATTCTGATGCACAGCCAGGATTGAGAAAACTGTGTAGACAGTTCTGAAAAATTTTACAGGAAAATAATTAAAAATATGCCTTCAGATTAAAGAAACGTTTTAAAGTTGCAGTTAAAAGTGTTGTGATCACAAATGTTCCATATTGATGGTTATCAACATTTGAAATGGCCTTTTTAAAGTTGCTTCCTAAAAAATATTGTAGACTCGGTCTGAGCAATACCACCTGAGAGAAATCAGTATTATAATTTGCCCAAACTATAAAATTATATGTTGATCCATTTAGTAATTTCTATGTTTCAAATTTTTAATAATCACTAATAATCTGGGAAGCAAGAAACAAGCAAACAGAAAAAGTTAGAATAACATATGGGAAAAATTGGAAAGAAATAAACCTGTCATTAAATTCTTCTATGTGGTAGAAAAGCCTGAGACAATAAAAGTTGAGCCTTTCGTCTACAGATTTCCCAAAAAATATATAAAAAACTAACAAAAAATTATAATGCCTTTGTTAGAGGAAATCCAGTATAATTCATCTACCAATTATACTAAACCACTAGGAACATTAGAAATACTATCCACCGTAATCCAAGTATTGGATAATTCAAAAAATGTTAAAACAAACAACATTAACAAAAACAAAACCGATATTTTAAATACATGTCATGTTTTCTCTAGATACTCTGAGAAAATTCTGAAATTCTCTCAGGACAGCATTTTATTGCTAATAGCCAAATGCAATGTCTGGTTCCACATGTTCCAGAAGTCTGGCAAAATTCATGTTTTAGGTAAACCCCAATTGCTTCCATTGATAAAAGTGCTGAAGTTGAGGGCAATGGAAACAGATCCCAGAAAATCTATATGCCTGAAAACGTGAACAAATCAGTTTCAAAGACTCCCTTGCAGATTTAGGTTACTGCTAGGCAGGACTACAAGAATTTGAGGGATTCCAAATGCTCCAGGCCAATGAAGAAAAACTATATATTATTCCTAGGGGTCTACAGTTAACCCTATATCCCAAGGCCGAGAACAACTTAAGGCTGATCAAAAATCCTGCTGGTCCCATAATTACCTCTTTGCGGAGCATGTGTAGCTCAGTGGTTGAGCACCTGCTTTGCACTGAAGAGGTCCTGGGTTCAATCTTTGGTACCTCCTAAATAAATAAATAAATAAACAAATGCCTCCTCAATCTATGTCTCAGAACATGTAGGAACATACTCACTCTCAAGGGAACCCAAGGGCCTAATTGGTTCTGGCACAAATAAATGTATAAGAACCAGGTAAATATATAGTGTTGAATAATTGAATGGACTTGTTATTTTTAATTAACTATTTTCAGCTGGCATTACAAGGCACTAATTTAATGAGTAGTATCTAACAATCAAAAATAGTTTGTTGGACTCTGAAAAAGACCTGATTACAAAAGAATAGTTTGCTTACCATGAAAACAAATAAACAACCACAACAAACATAAACAACTCAATTTTTACAGATACAAAACAATGACTGTTTGGTCTCCAACCTTAGTGAGCCCTAGATAAGTGAGTAGTGGCCAGTTCTGGGTCACAGGGGTAGAGCTAGGTTTTACCAGAGGCAAGAAAAAAACAGGCAAAAGCAAAGCCAGGAGCTCAAGTCAAATGCTCCAGCACCTTCTCACTCCACCACCCAGCTTCCCCCAGGAGAAAGTAGATCAGTAAATGGTCCAAGGAGAGAAGTGTAATTGACCCTGCTGAACTTGAAATGGATCAGAAACAAGGTTGAGATCAAAGTGATGGGTAATCTAAGCAACTTCTATCCACAGAGTTGAGGCCAGTCACCTGATGGTACTATGATGGTTCAGGCCCATATGAACAATGATTTCCTTAAACTTGGGGGAAGGTGAGGGGAAGCTACATGAGCTGGATATATTTTTTCATAGTATTTCTGTGAGGTGTGGACTAGACAGTGAAATACTTTCCTTCTGTAACAAAACATAAAATTATGGAGTAAAATTTCTTCTGCACTTTACCTCTTCCATTAAAAAATTTTTTTTCTAGTGTTTGTGAACAAACCTCAGCATTAACTATTCACCCTGGTAACAAAAACTTAGCCTTTGACAGGAGGAGAAAAACTACAAAGGTTGCTATCAATCAATTAGTTATTTGAATAAAATAAATAAACCAGTAGTTTGCCAGAATCCAAATTGTTTTCAAATTAAATAGCTTAATGGAAATCACTGGTAGATATATCAAAACAGACTTTGGGAAGCGGATGTGACTCAAATGATTGGGCTCCTGTCTACCATTTGGAGGTCCAGGGTTCGATTCCCGGGGCCTCCAGGTGAAGGGCAGGCTGGCCCACACAGAGAGCTGGCCCGCGCGGAGAGCTGGTGCAGCAAGATAACACAACAAAAAGAGACACAGAGGAGAGACAATGAGAGACGCAGCATATCAGGGAGCTGAGGTGGTGCAAGAGATTGAGCAGCCCCTCTCCACTCCTGAAGGTCCCAGGATGGGTTCCCAATGCCGCCGAAAGAGAAGACAAGCAGACACAGAAAGAACACACAGAGAGCTGACAGCGAGCACAAAACAATGAGGCGTTGGCAGGGATGGGGAGAAAGAAAGAAAGAAATCTTTAAAAAAAAACACAGACTTTAACCATAGGCAGATGCTCAATAATTCAAAGGTTTTCTCCCAGGTTTGTAAAATGAAAGCCAGAAATATAAAAGTCAAGTGTACAAAAGCCATTAATTGTTGCAGGGCTATATCACGTTTTTTGTTTTCTGTTTTTAAATAAAGCATATAATTTTCAATATCTTTTTTCAATCATTTTAAAATCTCCTTAGCTCTCATAAATCTTTTAAGTAACAAGTAAAATTGGGAAAACTCAGAAATTAACAGCAATAATGATTGAAAAATGAAGAAATGATACCCACACAATATTCTTAACAAAAATCTCTTTGTAAAAATGAAAATAGAAAACAGGCTAAGAGAAAGAAGTTAAACAATGGAGTATGCAGTATTTTCTTAGACTGTCTTCAGAAGAATGATAGAATTCTATGGAAAAAGGTATTGTGTTGCACACCAGTCAAAATAATAATTCTGATATTTTAGATGACATATGGTGCTATAGATGTCACAGAAATTTTTACTGAACTGTCCATATCCCCAAAAATTGCTCTTTGAACTTATAAAATTTTAAGATAAAAATTTAGTAAAGTCAACTCCCTATTTTAATTCCTCTTCTAAGACACGTTTATTATTGACCTTAAAGCTGTGAAAAAGCTCCTTTTCTTGTGAATATAGTTACATTTGTTTCCTAAATGCCTATGTTATTTGTGACTTATCTTTTCTCCCCAATGCTTTGGTATAGTAATGGTAATATAAAGTGACTGGTTACTTTGATTTCACAGAAGGGGTTTGGATTAGATGGCCTCCACCTTCCTTTCTAATGTTCTAATGTTTTATTGTTTTATAACAACTTTGTGAACTCCAGGAGTACAGAAGCACAATCTTCTTCATCTTGGTAGTTTTCCCAGGGCCTTTTATATAGTATATACACAATAAATGATACTTAGATTGAATTAAATCTTTTGTCAAATTTAATCATTTAAACACATTTAGACTTTAACCATCAGGTATACTCACTTAATGTTGAAAACATATCAAAGAAATTTTCCATTAACCTTCAACTCAGACTTAAATTGATATCTTTATCATGCATATCATGATGCATGCTTTTCTCAATCATGTTTACATCTAAACTTTTTCAGTTTAAGTACCCTTGACACACTGTCTTCGAAATCATGACACTAGATTATTAGAGGTAAATCACTTCCAAAACATTTTAAGGAAGAGTATCAATAGCTCCAAATGACCTCATGCAAGTAAGTAAGAACTTCAATTTAATGACTTTCATACTTAGTCATGAGATGCCTAAAAAGGGTGAGTTATTCAAGTATTAAAATTAAAATAAAATGACCAGCCAACAACTTCAGTGACCCTCCTTAATAAGTGCTTCAGTCCAGAAAAGATAAGATCAAGCAGACATATCCTTTCTGTCATACAATGATAATAGCAGGCTGATATAGAATATTTTCTATGGCATAAAACCAAAGAAATAAATTAGTAATTTGAGGAGATTGCTAAAAATGAAGGCCATTCAAGGATGTACTTTCAAAGACTTATGAAATTATTCAAGGTTTTATTTTCAAATCTAAATTAATAGAACAGGTAGAGAGAAAGAATATTGGCAGGATCCAGGATATTTCATTTTCACTAGAAAAGTATGACTTTCAAGTTTGAACACAAACTGATATGCCAGAGAGCTAGAAGTAAGATTTTTAAGATTTGGGCCAGGGGAGAGAGGGAGGTTGGGAGTGGGGGTTGGTATACAAGCCTAACATGAAACAAAGTATAAAACAAAATTTTGAGACTGTGATTCAGAATATATTTCTTGAGTTCAAAAGTGGTCAAAGATAATCAAATATTATATTTTCATCTAAATTCAATCCCAGGGGGAAAGAAAGCATATCACCAATCGAAAACATCAGTTAAAATTTCTATGTACTCTAAGAGTTTTCATATTCTGTGTTTCATTAAGAGATTAAATAAGGATTTCAGGTAGTTCCAGGACTACCAGAATTCTACAAAAACTAATTATATGCCATTAGAAGTTTAGGATTTAAAAGTTTCTATAATTTCACCTTTTCAGAGGATGTTTAGTCTGATATAGGCAGAAGGGGTTACTGGTTAATAGCGTGGGCACTAGAATTAAGTCATAAGTGAATTCCAATTTTGGCTCCTTCATAGACATACTGCAAACATTTTTAGTATAAACATTTGTTTCCTTTGCTTCTGTATACCTTGTCCACAGAAGAGTGTTTTTCACAGAGTAGACATTCCACAAGAATTTGGGAATAAATATTTGGTTAAATTGGTTAAGGTACAAAGCCTAGTTAAGCCTGTTTCCTTATCTGTTAAATTATACTTACCCTACCACAGAAGACTGCTGTGGAGATTAAATGAGGTAATATCTGTAAAGGACTTTGCACCTCATCTGGCATGGGGAGCATTCAGTAATTATTGATATTTTTGGTAATTAGTGATATTGTCAGTCCTGTTTTGTAGGACATTCTCAGCTGTATTATAATGTTTTTTCTTTGTAAAATATTGCAGTACCCTTAAAATTGGATCTAACATCTCAACATATAATTCCAATTCTTTCAGATATTTTTTTTAAAAATCAGTCCAGAACTATGTCTGTGAATTAATGGATCTTGTGAGCTTTGACTTTTATTGAATCATCCTGAGGAAATGGTGATATACAGAAATTGCTCAATCCATGATTGGAGCAATTGAATCAAACATGCTCTCAAAATTGGATGTGCTGTCCTTAATGTCCCCCAAACCCCTCCAACAAATACATGTCAGAAAGAGAGAGCACACATTAGAAGGCAAATAATGGCTGTGTGTGTGTATTTGTAGAGGGTAGGAACTGCTATAGTCATTCTTTTATTTCCCATAAAGCTCTCTACTTCTGCAAATATTAAATATTTGAATGATAGTTCCAAGTTATGTTTGGAAAGAAATGTAAACATATACTGTTAGAATGTTAAAGCCATTAATTATGAAAACTTTATGAATAAATATGGTCACTAAATGTCTTCACATTTTTCATCAGATACCATCTTTTAAATATGCCATTAGTGTTGTATCTGATTCAATTTTAGATTACTTACCTAGAGAGAAAGCACTTAGTTCACAACCACTGAATGTGAACTGTCCTGGGAAACTTTGTTGAATAACACCTTGTCCATGACATTACATTTTTAAAAGGACACTAGTGACCTTCATTAGTGGCATACAAGAAATACACAAACAACAAAGTTCTGAACTATGACATGTTTCTTTCCTGCTTATAAAGCAAATAAATAAATAATAAATTCATTTAGAATACTGAAATATAAGTGTTAGAATTTGTTGAGAAACTCTCACTGTTTAAATAGCACAGATGAAACTACATATGATTAAACATAATTTACAAATTAGATATTTAGATGTTTTAATTTCAATGGTCTTTAATATTATATATTTACACTCTTGCAAATTAAAATTTTCCAGTTTAAAGACTAGCTCTCATAAAATTAGGTGAGATATTTGGCCATGAGGATTAAAGATGAGATGCGGTGAAGACTGTTAAGAAAATATTGCAGACTGAACATCTGCATCTACTTTTCCTTTGTCCCCAAACTCCACTAAAAACAGCAGGAAAGGAATTTTTAATGGTAAAACCAGCAACAATGAGGAGAAAAGGAAAAAGAAAACACCAATAAAATGCTAGGATCTAGAAAGCAGATAGACCAATCATAAATGACTTAGCAGATCTGAAAAAGTTGTATTAAAAGCCTGAAGTGAGAAAAGATAAGAAAAAAAAAAAAGCCTATTTACATCAAAGAGTCTTTCTCATGTACTCCCAATTTTGTAATAATTATAATGCTTCCATGTGATTATCTTTTTGCTTGCCTGTCTCCCCCACTGGAATTGAGCATTATGACATAGAGACTAGAGTTTATTTTTCTTTATATCCTCAGTGCCACATCACTGCTTAGGAGACAGAGTAGGTTCTCACTGCATGTTTATAGCAATAATGGATACATACTCAGTTTATTCCAATGAACAAATACTCATGCAATTACTGTGTCTCACTCATTCAGTGCATCCTGCAAACAATTAGCTGACTACTTTTAAATCATAGCATATACATTAAGTAGGGTCATTTTAAAAGAGAACCAAAGAAAGCCAGTACTTTTCCGGGGGCCGGGAATTGAACCTGGGACCTCGTATGTGGGAAGCCGGCACTCAACCACTTGAGCCATATTTGCTCCCAAGCCAGTACTTTTTACAATGGCCTATGCCAATTCTCTGCCAAATTTTCTAGACTTTGAGAAGATATAGGAAGATAGAGGAAGAAGTTAGACAGCAAAAACTGATATTCCAAGGGGCAGATCCACTTAATGCAGAGCATGATGAAGAAATTGGAACAAAATTAAAGTACCAGTGAGGGACGTTTCCATTGTGTGCTGCTCAACATAACCACCAAGAAGGAAATAGTGGAGCCAAGTAGCTGGAGAAAGGAAGTACCCTTGGACCAATGGCCTCATTACAAAAGTCTAAATAATTTCTGAAGACTCTGATTGCACTTTTGGTAAGCATTCTCTAGAAAAGATTAGGCAGTCAAAAAATTTGCTGTTGAATTAAAGTTAATTGTTTTGAATGGCACATAGAAGAAAGGTGAAATGACCAACATAATGAAACAAAAAGGAGTAAGAAAAAGGCTATAAAGCAGAGGGAAGATAAGATAATGCAGAGGTCATTAACACTGGTAAAGTCTGTGTTCAAGCATTTTTAGGAATGTTACCGCAGAATAAAAGAAAGAATATGAAGAATTTAATATTCAAAGCATTTCAGTGTGTTAAAATGGGGAAGAAAATAGCTACGTGGTGAACTTACAAGGCAACTGGACCATGTCAAATGAAGTTGTTGAGAAGCACAGTTATTATAGCCAGAACAAGAAATTTTTCCCTTTCCCTATAATTTCCCTGTAATTTTTCTTTTTGACAATGGCAAGTGAATTTCTGAGACTAGATATCAGTCCATGCTGAGAAAAGGTAATATCTTTTTCTCAGATAACATGAATTAGATAGCTAAAGATTGCATTTACCACAGGATGTAAGCCCTATGTTGTATTTGTTTGTTTCTTTGTTTTTTTTTTTGCCTTACTGTTAATGAATAGCCTTTGCTAATTCTCTTATGTCAATCCCATTACTTGTTCAGAGCTATTTCTGCAAGGGTCACCAATATCCAGGGATCTTAAATCTAAGCTTAAACCTGTCCAAGTTTAGTAGACAGGGATTTTCCTCCACTGAACACAATCAAGGACACCAGGCACAGAGAACCAAACTGTGAGTCTACAGGTAGTCTTTTTGATAACCTAATTTTTAAAATTTTAATTTAAGAGGGGAAAAAAAAAGAATGATTTCAGTGTTTATATATTATCCTGTGTTCTTTTAAGATAAATTCCAAAGTAGCATAAAGTATTGATTTATCTTACTATACAAATAAATAGTGTCTCCTTTTTAAAGCAGTTTGCATTAGTTATCTCTGCTATAAATTCAGAGTAAGTAGGCAATGAGTCTTTGATAGTGTAGACAATTAAAATAAGACCATGACTGAAGAATTAATTTTGAAATTGTAAATTCATCCCTCTCTCCTCGAGAGAAAGAAGAACTAAAGAGAAGAACAGATTATTCCTCTCACTTTGTGCTTGGGGATTTGGCACTCTGTCACCAGACCTGTGAAAGGGAGTGTTAGAATGCTAAAGCATTCTCAGACCCCTGAATCACACACTTCACAGCTGGGTGTTCTTGGGCTTTAGGTTTATTTTGTTTTGTTTAATCTTTAAAGTGGGGATCATAATGTCTGTTACAGATTACTATACAAATTTAGTGAGACTGAAGTGACTTTTTAAAGAAAATCATACAGAGTTTGTTGATACTTGCTTTTGCCCTTGCCTGAATATTATCTTTCTAAACTGGATTTGATATTTTATAAGCTATTGTCAAGAATATACATAGAGCATTCTTAATAATACCTGAAAGTGAATTCAAGCAAAATGAACTATAATAAGTATATTTACAAGATAAAGAGATATTCAAAAAGTTATCTGCTCTGAATTTCTTGCAAGATTCCAAAGCTTCTGTTTTCTCCACAACAAATAAGAAACTTTCTGTATGTAGTAAGAGCAAACCTGGATAGATTGATGGCTTCTTTCATTTAAGAATAAAAATTCAATTATAATTTTCAAAGCTTATATTTTCCCAAAATAAATATATATTTTTTACTGATGATGTAAGTTAACAAATACGACATTGTAATTTGTTATATACTCCTGACATACAAACTGTTGAAAAGGCTCCCTACATCTCCCACCTGCCCAGTCTCAATTGTTGGAAAAGCAAAACTATTCAAGAAGGGCAGAAGCTAGGAGTAACACTAAATTTACCCTACAGAATCTTATATCTAAGTTTCTATCACAGTTCTTCTGTCAAAGTTCTAATGTACTTTATCTAGATCAGGGGTTCTTAACAAGGGGTCTGTGAGCTAGAATTTAAATTTAAAAAAAAACATTATTATTGTGGGGATGTGTTGGTGCAAGTGTGATATATGTATTAAATAATACACAGTACAATGTGGACTTGGTATGGGGTCCGTGGTTTTCACCTGACTGGCAAAGGGGTCCATAGAACAAAAAAGATTAAGAATCCCTGATCTTGATGTTGTGGGAAAAGTGTAATACACAAAGTGAGGGATGTTTTCCATAGCATCAAAGTTTGTGCTTTTATAGAAAACGGAAAGCAAAGGAAATAAGATTTTCTGAAAATCAACCACTTGCTCAGTATTTTCTTATTGTTTACAGCTATTTTGAGGATAGAGTGCCATGTACGCCACTCATTCCAAACCTTTTTTAAAGAAACCTTTCATTATTATAACACAAAAATGTTAAAACTGGTGGAGCGGATGTGGCTCAAGCTATTGAGGGCCCGCCTCCCGCTTGGGAGGTACTAGGTTCAGTTTCTGGTGCCTCCCTGAAAACAACAACAACAAAAAAATCAAAACAACAAGCAACACAAACAAAAAAAGCAATTCAGGGAAGCCGACGTAACTCAGTGGTTGAGTGCCGGCTTCCCACATACGAAGGCCCGTGTTCAATCTCCGGTCCCCCATACCTCAAAAAAAAAAAAAGAGTTAAAATTGGCCTGCCCAACCTTAACAGCTAGAATGATTAAAGGTGGCAACAGAAATCTTGAGTGTTATCATCTCTGCAAACTCCTACTCTATTAAAAATATGAAGTTCAGAACAGATATATAAACCACTATGACATAAGCAGAAAAAGGAAAATCAAAAAGAAAATCATTTATGATTTGCAAAATCCTCAGTAGAGAAGTCAATTAATTCTTCGGGTGACAAGTATTTTACATTCAAAATGAATCATCACCTCCATTCTCCACATATCACACAACCCCAGAAAATCCTTTCACCATTGTTTTCGAGGCAATTTCATGCATATGATCGCCTGTATTTCATGATTCCAAATTAATCACCCCTTCATTTTGCACATTTTAAAATGCCTTGTGTCAAACAGACCTTATTAGAAGTAAATCAAAACGAGACAGGAGAACATAAAATGGTTTTGAGATAAAAGTACAGCATATGTGTGACTATGAGCACACATACATATATATCTTTTGGCAGAGGGAGATAATTAGGCATAATCAGTACATATACATTTTGATTCCCAAATAAAATTTAGATTAGTTTGACTACATCCATTGCTAATTTTAAATACTTAGTTTTAATATTTTTAAATTTTAATTATTTACTAATTATCAAGACTTTATTCAATATCTTCTAAATGTCTAGTCCTAAATACTATACCACTTACATATTTCACTCATTTAGTCCTCACAGCAACTTTTGAAGTCGACACTACCATTATTTCAGTTTTACAGATGAAGAAACTAAAGCAGAGAGAGTTTTAGTGATTTGCTGAGGGTCACACAGTCAACAACTGGCAGAGCTGGATTTGAATCCTAGGGTCTGTGTCCTATCACTATGCTATACTGCCACTTGGAAGCATTTTAACACAAGGTTCTTATCCACAAGCAACTTAGCTCTTACTTGGAGGAGAAGACAAATATAAAGAAACCAATTAGAGAGTAATCAAGAAGCCAAGTAATCAAGATATAAACTGATATATTATAAGGCATAAAACCCCTTCTTTATTGACATTTACCCTAAGGCCATATCACTCCTAGCTAGCAGTCATTCATTTCCAAAGGAAATAAATAAAATAGTAGGGTGAGATAGAGAAAGAGGAAATTGTGGCTTGGATGAAATAATTAGATCCACCTTTTATGATTTGCGAGATTGTCTCCACAAGCCTAGTAACATCTTCCATGATCTGACACATGATGCTGCCAGACCTATCTGATATGAAATTCCCACAACTAACCACTTCTTTTAATAAGAAGGAAAAAGCAGAACTGCTGTCTAAAAGAGTCCAGTATGACATTGTGGAAGATAGTAATGACGGGGGTTAAAGCATCTCACATTAATACATTATGATGAGCACATTAGCCTGCTTAGTTGATCAGATTAGCTTACAGTCACCTTGGAAAACACAGAGACCTAAGGAGATGTATGTAAGGTTAGAGGTGGGGAAGATAGGACACGAAATCCAACAAGGGTGAGTAGCATACCATGTGACTTCCTTATGAAACACAAATCAAGACACAGGATCTATATGTCTAACAAAAGTGAAGGTGAAGCAGTATGTCTATAGATTTTTTTTAACAGTTTATTGAAGTATATCATTCATACATGAACATACATAAACTATACGTGTTCAGTAAACATTGTAAAATTACAAAACAAACATGCCTAACATCATACAGGGCTCCCACACATCACCCCACCACAAACAACTTGCATTGTTGTGAAACATTTGTTAACAAATTATGAAAGAGCATCGTCAAATTATTACTACTAACTATAGTCCATATCTTACTCCCCTATACTTTTTTTTAAGGATTTATTTATTTATTTATTTACTTTTATCCATTTTTAACCCCTCCCCCCCCCATTTTTGCTGTTTTTGTGCCCATTTGCTGAGCAATTCTCTGTGTCCGTTTCCTGCCCTCTCTTCTCATCCTTCTTCTCTGGGACTCGATCCTCAGAAACTCCAACGTGGGAGAGGCATCTTACCACCTGCACCACCTTAGTTCCTGGCTTTTTGGCGTGTCTCATCTTGGCATTCCCCTGTGTCACTCCCCTGTTATGTCATCATCTTGCTGCATGGCTCCTGGGGCCTGGAGGGCTCACCTGCTCATGATGCCTGGCGGTACACCCACGTGAGGGGTCTGGGGGGCTCACCCACTTGTGGAGCCTGATGGCACACCTGTGCACGGGGCCTGGCAGCGTACCCGTGAACAGGGCCTGGGGGGCTCACCCGCTTGCAGAGCCAGACAGTGCACCCATGCATGGAGCTGGAGGCCCACGTGCCTTCTATATTTTTCTTTTTTTAAATTTTTTTAAATTTTTACCAGGAGGTCCAGGAGATCGAGCCTAGGTCCCTCCATATGGGAGACAGACACCCAACCATTTGAGCCACATCTGTCCCCCTGCTATATCTCTTAAGATTGACCAAAGATACCTAGAGTTACAGTCTTTTCCCATACAGGATGGTCATGTAATAAATCAGGCTTAGTTTATCACCAGTATTCTAAAAACCAGACCTAGGGATACAAATTAGGTCTGGGAACACATGCATGGTTTCTAATATAGCAAATGTTCAGCCTACCCTGATTATCACAGAATCAGGACAGCAAGAATATTTGCATTGTCTGTAGATTTTGCCCACCTAACATTTTACTTGCTTTCAGCCATCTAAAAACACAGTAAATTCCAGATAATGCCTTAAAAATAGATAATTTACTAAATTCCACTGCAGTAGAGTTACAGAGCTATTTTACTTCAGTATTTGATTCCCAGACAGTTATTTATACTCTATGGCTAATAATGTTCAGTCACAATAATGCCATTTTTAGACCAGTACCTTCTCTGCACCATCTCTTCACTGCATTGTGTTTCCAAAAGGGAACATATGCTTTCATGTATAAGAGAGAAGGAAGCGTACTTATTTTTAGGTCCACAAGAAAAAAACAAAAAAACTATCTTGGGAAAATTTCACATTGGAGCTACTTCAGTGTTAGTCTTCTGCATTTTACATGTCCATGGTATGTCATAAATAGATAATTTTCATATTTGTTGTTGAATCTCTTTACTCTGTGCTTAGGGAAGCCAGTATCAGAATGAGACATCCAAAGGCTTTACTTACAATTTCAAGGAAAACAAGAAAAGAATACAGATAAATTTACCTGAACCTCAGCTCTGCTAAATAGAATGGAACACCTCCATTGAGCACTTTTTTCCTGGCATTTATACCCTTTATTTCTCAAGGGAAAATAATAGTCATTGAAATGCTTAAAAATATTCTTCTCTGTGAAATGCTGCTTTATAATATATGCTTAGATGTACTCCTACAGTTACTTGATCTGACCAGGATTAGGTTGAAAACATGCTCTCTGTCCTAATTCTATGAATTCTCATTTACTTTTTTGGAACAAAACCCTTCATTATACTGCAGTTAGTACAGAACACGAGTATTTTCCTTAGGTCATCAGGATATCCAAGGAACTGGCTAAGGAAATAACTGATATTTGTATCATCTGGCATGCAGGGGCTTCCTGGTAAATGTATTTGTGGGACCCTTTGTGTCCTCCCCTGAATTTGAGCCCAGAAAGAATAAGTGAAGAATGCAACAAATGGACAAGTTAATTCTTGGTATGCCTCTTTTCCCCTAACTATAATTCCAAAGGATAGGTAGGACCCTGACAAATACAGAGGCCTCAAAAGCTTTGGGAATTAAGAAAAAGACTGACTAACGAGGGCCAGAGCACAAAAATAGGAGCTAGCATCTATTCAGGGTTAGATCATTATTTACAGAATACAGAGCAAGGCAACTGTGCATACTGTGACATGAGACAAATAGAAACATGGCAGAAAGCTTAAGAAACTGAAGTGTTAGTTTTCATAAATATGCCATGCAGTGAGAGTATTTTTAGACAAAACTTAGGCTAGATTTTAGCAGGCCTAAGAAACAATCAGATTTAATTTTAGGAATTGATCTTAAAGACTGCTGAAGTCATAGAATTGTTACTTTAATTACATTAATAAGATCAAATACCATTCTTCAACGCATAGGTTTAATTCTTTCAAATAGTAAATATGAGTCCAAAAGAGAAATGTTTCAGTTTTCTGCATTAATCTTCACACAAAGCTTACAGCCTAACAATTTCCATAATTTTGAAAGAGTAGTTCCGTAAAGAGCATTTCTTAGTTATGTTCTGATGTATGTTGCCTATTGCATCTGCTTTTATAAATGAACCAGAGATATAGGACTTGTGATAAATTTATTAGTTGATATGATTGTCAAGAATCAACAGCAAGCAAAACTAGTCTATCTTTTGTATCGACTTTTCAAGTCATTGTTCAATTATTTAGAATTAAATTCAGAAAATTTAAAATAAACAGACTTTTCTATTACACTTACGAAAATTAATGAGGTTTTACCCAAATCAGGGAAAATATCATTCAAATAAGTACTATCTCAGGAGATTTAGGACAGGGTGACTTATTGACTTGTTATTTTCTATATCCACATCTTGGTTTTAATGCATAAATAAAAATTAGGTTGGTTTGCTTGGTTAATGCAACCATTCATTAAGCATTGGCAATGACAAAGTGGAAAAAAATAAAAATTTGGGAACCAGAAAGATCTGGAATCAGGCTCTATCTACTTCATGCTAGCTTTGTGAGCTTTGGCAAGTCATTGAATCTCTCAGAACCTGAGAATCCATATAATAAAAATGAGGATAAGAGTTTGGTAAGAATTTAAAATATTGTACATAGGTACCTAGCACATAGTAGGATCTTTTAAAAAAAATGTTGCTGCCATTTATTGAATATTTATAATGTGTGAAACACTTTTAAGAGAAAGACAAAGACAACTAAAAAATTGTCTCTGTCCTCAAAGAATTTAAAGAGTGGAGGAAAGAGGCCAAATACATGCTATGTAGAGGTAAAAATGTCTGTAAATTGTTGTGGATGCTGGGATAGAAGTCAGTTTCCTAAGGAACACTGAGAATAGAAAAGTCAGTTCTTAACTAGATTTTCCATTAGATTAGAGCAACATATTTGAAATGATTAACAATTTATCATCACAGTGTGAAGTGAACAAGGATAATGATGATAATGAAATATCTCGGGGGTGGATTTGGTTTTTCTTAGTCTTTTTAAACTAATGTTTAAGAAGTTTACTCATTTCCTTTCTGTTCTGTCCTACATCATCATTATGTGTGAAACACTAACGTGAACCAGAATCATTTAAAAATTGTCTCATTTTATTTTGGTAATTACTAAATCATGGCTGGGATATTTTGAGTTGAGGACAAAATTTGAAAAATTTTCCCCCAAGTCAGTATTTGAAATTGCTATTAAAATCTTACATTAAGAGGAAAATAAAGTCTAACTTGGTAGAACTATAATTTAATCTGGATTTCTCACCAATATTAACTTTTTTTTAAATGAGAGAAGTTGCACATTTACAGAAAAATCATGCAAAAAAATATAGGGTTCCTATATACTACCCTACCACCGTATTATTATTGCTTTGGTGTGGTATATTTGTTACAATTGATGAAAGCACATTTTTATAATTGTTCTATTAACTGTAGTCCACATTTTAACCTAGGATTCATTGTTTGTATTGTATTGTACAGGCCTACAAGATTAAAAAAAAATTTTTAATTTTATTCTAGTAACATATATACAACCTAAAATTTCCCCTTTTAACCACATTCAAATATATAATTCAGTGCTGTTATATTGACAACATTGTGCTACCATCACCAACATCTAACAACAAACTTTTCCATTGTCCCATATAGAAACTGTACAATTAAAGCCTGAACTCCAAAATTTACCTACCCCCATTTCAGCCCCTGGTAACCTCTATTCTAGATTTTGACTCTGAGTTTGCTTGTTCTATTTACTTCATATCAGTAAGATCATGCAGTATTTGCTCTTTTTTGTTGGCTTAGTTCCCCAAACATCATTATCTACAAGGTTCATCCCTGTTGTCACATGTATCAGAACTCCATTCTTTTTTACAGCTAAATACGATTGCAGTCCATGTATATACCACATTTTGTTTATCCATTCAATTGTTGCCAGACACCTGGGTTGCTTCCATCTTTTAGCAATTGTGAATAATGCTGCTATGAAATTGCTGTGCAAATATCTGTTCAATTCCCTGCTTTCAATTCTTTTGGGTGTATACAAGTGGGATAACTGGGCCATGTGGTAATTCTAAACTTTCTCAGGAACCATCAAACTCTTTTCCACAGCAGCTGAACCATTTTACATTTCCACCAGCAATGAATGTGTTCCTATTTTTCCACATCCTCTCCAACACTTGCAATTTTCTGTTTTGTTTTTTTTTTAATAATAACCATTTTAGTGGGTGTGAAATGGCATCTCACTGTGGTTTTGATTTGCACTTCCCTAATGGCTAATAACGAGCATGTTTTCATGTGCCATTTGGCCATTTGTATATCTTCTTTGGAGAAATGTCTATTCAAGTATTTTGCCCATTTATAAATTGAGCTGTCTTTTTGTTGTTGAGTTGGAGGAATTCTTTATATATTCTGGATATTAATCTTTTATTGGATATGAGGTTTCCAAATATTTTCTCCCATTGCATACATTGTCATTTTGCTTTCTTGAATAAAGTCTTTTGAGGCACAAAAGTTTTTAATTTTGATGAAGTCCCAAGTCTCATTTTTTTTTTCTTTTGTTGCTTGTACTTTAGGTAGAAAGTTTAAGAAATCTTTGCCTAACACAAGATCCTTAAGATGCTTCCCTATGTTTTCTTCTAGAAGTTTTATAGTTCTGGCTCTTATATTTAGGTCTTTGATGCATTTTGAATTGTATTTTCTGGAGCTGTGTCTTGTCCTAGGCTTGTTCTTGCTTGTGGCCTTAGAGTTACCCCATTTACAGGAGT
>JAQZBX010052905.1:0-19015 GCA_029593785.1 Cabassous unicinctus | reverse complement strand
CAGAAGGTAACTCTTAAGCAACATATTTTACTAGGCTAAGTTTCAATTTTACAAGAATAAGGTTCATAAGCACAAACATTAATATTGGCATATTGATCTGTCCTCTTTAGCCAGGCACTGCCTATGTACTCTAGAGATTCTTGTCACTCTGTTAGAGAATGTAGCAGGCCTCCCCAGAATGGGAATTTAATATTTTGTTAGTTATTGTGTGGGTCTACACCCACCAAGATAGCACCCCATATCCAAATGAACACATTCTACTATTTTTGTTGTTGTTCACCAGCACCTAGGAATGTGTCTGGCAAAAAGTAGGAGTTTAAAGTATTGCTTAATCTTAATGGGACTGATTGTTAAATTGAGTGTTTATTAAACTACCACTAAATTTGTAACATAATTAAGTATTGACATAATTCGTTCTTATTAATGGCCATTTTATCTGACTGGAATGTCTTTTCCTCCTCTTATCTGTCTCTCGATTTTCTAGTCATCCTTTAACAATTTGACCAGTGTCGACACTTCTAAGAGGACTTCCTTGCCCTGCAGGGAATTACTTCTTGTTCTATACTATTTTTGCATGTTCTATATTAATTACGTTAATTTATAATTTTATGTTTTATGTCATTGAGGGCAAAAATGTTATTTTGCATTTTCATCCCTAGGAGACAGTACACTTGACACAGAATCAGAATTTCATAATTATTTAATAAACCAAAATGAACTGAGTAGTTTTTCCAGGAATGATAGTGACAAAAGGAAGGTAGACATTGGTAATGCTGCCAGTTGTTTTCAGCCATTTTAGCATAACCACAAAGCTCAGGGTATGTGGTTTTGAATTACCAAAAGGCTTTTGTTGTTGATTTTATTGTACAGAAGGGAAAGTGTGAGCATTTTCCTACAAAAGGAATGAGGGCAAACAGGAAATAAATTGTGTTCTCATAAAGGTTTGAAAATATATTCCTAAGTAAGAATTGGCCCCTGACTGGATTTACTCTATTACTATTGTTATACAATTCTACAGGCCATTTGGATGATTGACCAAATGGAAAGCCAGAATAGATTATCTAGTCAATCTCTTTTTAATATAAATATTTTTTATTATGTACTACAGCAATCAAGATTCATCAATTTATCCTAGTGCATATCTATCTTGAATGTGTGTGTATATACATATATATATATATATATGTATACACACACACACACACACACACACACACACACTCATATATCTGAATGTGATCGAAGGTCAAATGCTGCACTGTATTTTAAACATGGGAGGATTCATCATTTCATAAAAGCCAGGAAAAATTTTACCCTCTATGGTTAGATGATTTTTAAGTTTCCACACTTGCAGTAAAAACATATTTTTTATGGAAAAAAAGCAACACTTATCCATTTTAGAAAATGTCTTTTAGTTTGGGGATAGAGGAAAAAATGAGGTGGTGAATGAAAAATGATTTGCTCTTCTGTCAACCTTCAAAGAGGTTATTTTTCTCTGGTCTGGCTGACAATGAGAATTGTTTTGATTCAGTTCTATCAGCAACAGGACAAAGTGGTGTTTCTTTCATTTCTTTATTAGTTATTTTTGTTGTTGTTGTTTTCCCTCTAATTTGAAATTAATCAAACATCACTATGCTACACCTTGTAGCTAAGGAAGAAAGGCAACTTCCGGATTTGGTCTGGCTTCCTATGCTTCACTACTAATGATTGGAGCAGTTACAGTTTTGTTTGTTGAATTTAAATTGGCTTGATGCCCTCAGCCATGTGTGATCATCTACATGCAGCCCCAGACATTTTTGCAATTAGATAAAAACAATTTCTCTGAAGCTAGCTGAAAATATACATTGTTTGCCAAATGAAGTGAGTATGCTTTCTTTACCAGGAAAAATAAGATGGAAAAGAGTTGGGGAGGTTGGAGGAAGATTCAAGAGTTAACTGTGCTTAGATAATTAACTTTTCTACATTAAGTAGCCTTTCTTAATGTGTATCTGCATTTGTAACTTATAAGCATAATTAATATCAGTAAAATTAACAATGTAGGTATTGCAATCTCTCTATAAAGATTTTTTACACCAAATGATTGAGTAGAAAATAGAACATCTGCTTTAAACATGCCCTATTTTAACCTAAAGTATAACAGAAGGAATGTCTTGTCACTAGAGGGCAGCCATAATCTGTTTCAGTCCATAAAGATTTTCTTGGATGTCCAAGTCCAATTGCAGGTGTAGAGGGCATGATTCAGAATCAGTGAGCTGTTTTTCAGCTATACTTATTTTAGAAAAAGGACACTAACATCCATGTTTATACAACCGATCAAAAATGATCTGCTTAAAAAGCAAAGCAAACAGGCAATGCAATTCTGTTTGTGTGTTTTGCATGTAAATGCATACCCCTGTTTTCATAGAAAAGACTGACTAGTAAAAGAATGTCTGAGTTTTCACAAGGAAAGCCTGGCATCACCCATATTTCAATTGGTTTTCTGTAGTTTTCAGGAAACCAAAGTTCCAAGAAAAGAAAAGTTTTTTCTTCTGCAAATCATTGAGCAAATAACTATGGAATGTCTATGAGGCTGCTCATTTCTTCAAAATTTAGCTAGCTTTCGAATGCTTGTAGATATACTGGAAGGACTTGAAAATCAGAAGTAAATGAGCATTTCATATCAACAGATGTTACTAGGATTTTGTAACTGGGGTAAATGTTCTCCATGGCAACCTAAAAAAGAGCATTACTGCCAAGTAAGCCTTTCATCTGGTAGAATTTAAACTTCTTGCCTTTAAAGAGCCCTCCATGTATGGTCAATATGAATTAAAGATAAGAGCTAATAAGTGTAATGTGGACATTTCAGCTTCTGTTCTTTCTCTTAGGACCACCCACTCACCTATTTAAGAGTCATTTGCAGATCTGTTCTACCCAGTGCACAGTTATTCACTGTCTCTCACACTTACAAGATATTTACTATAGGTGATCTAGATTGCTATCTATGAAGTACAAGAAAAATACTCACTGAAGTTGGTGAGCACATCCTGCTAAAGAAGTTATGTTTTTGCTCTTTGTTAATTTTGTTTTGTTTTGTTTTTTGTTGTTTTCACAGCAAATCTCATAGCCATTTTGCATTCTACTGGTCACTAGGTGGTCCAGTTGAAAGAATATGAGAGATAAATGTCACTCTTTGCATGGTATAAAAAGAACTTTAAATGCATGCTTTATAGATGCTCAGTCTCATGCTACAATGAGATTAATTTTCTTTGAATGAATGAAGCATGAATGAATAAATAAATGGGGTCAATACCACCTTCATATAAAGATGGCATTTTCAAGGGGCATATATGACCAGAGTATACAAATATGTACTAACTTATTTTTTTCAGGTTTCTAGATGCTTCTGTGCTTCATAATTTAAAAATGCTACAGAATTCATAGTAGCTACTTCCTATTTTATATTTACCCAATTAATGTACATTAAAACTACTTCTGTGATTGTACTGTGAGCCATTGATTGTACATTTTGGAGGGACTATATAGTATGTGAATAAAACTGCTTAAAAAAAGAGTAAAACTACAATTATGTGGATGTCCATAAATTTTTTTAAAAGATTGGCAACCACTACTGTAACGGATACAAGTTAAATTTCAGGTATTTGTAGATAGCAAAAATAGTGCTTTTGCCATGACCTATCTATGGGGTTCATTGCTTTGCTCTGCTGACAATTTTGAATTTTACAACCACTTTGCTAAATGCATCTGATATATGAATAATAGGTTTAGAAAGTTGTAAAATGATATTTACTTTGCTAAGCCAAAATTTTAATTCATTCCATGTATTTTATAGTGTCCAGACAGATTTTTGATACATTTTTATACCCTTGTATTAAAGTTAAATATGCTAAAGTGCAAGAATATAGTTATTTAAGTTCTCCAAAAGTGGGAGTGCAGTCTACATTGAAAAGAGCCCTTGATTTATGTTAAAAGGCCTGATTTCCAAGACTAACTCATTTCCTCATCTATACTATGGCTAATTTGGGGAGTTTATTCCTACTGTCATAGTAATACTTTGTCACCCACCTGATTCCCCCTTGTGTATTGTCATCTGTATGCTATTAAATCCCTCTTTGTAGAGTACAAGCTCTTGTCCTTGAGAACAAGGAATACTTCAGACATCTTCATTCCTACACAGTAGATAATGAAAAACAAACAAACAAAAAGGACAGAAAGATAGTAGTCCAGTAAATATTCGTGGAAATGAAAGCGTGGCATATGAGAACTGTTTTATTCTGAGACAAAGTGTCTCTCTCCATGTCTCCTACTATTACCCATTAAAACAGTTCTGAAACTGATATATTGTGGTGTCTGCCACTGCTATATGATCAATGTTGAAATAAAAGAAAGCCAGCAGCAAAGTGTGCAATTGCTCAAGATATTGGAGCATATATATAGAGAGAATTTGAAAACTTACACCTTATATCTTGTGATTTTTTTAAGTTATCAAAGATACAAATGATTCCTCTTTTCTTTTCCTTCCCACGCCCCCCTCCCAGGATTTCAATAATCTGCTGTAGCCCAGAAAAAATGTACTCTATTGTCTAACTTTCCATTTTATAAACCTTCCAATTTTATCTGATGTTTCCTGGGCATCTTAATCTCTAATAGATTTATCTCTACCCAATAATGTCAGTACAAGTGACTCACTCATTTAACCTTTCAGTTTATGAAAAGCAATAATACTAGGATATTTTCAACACTTTTTTCTTTCGTGTAAGTTTGAGAGAAAAAGCTTATTGGGAATAAACAAATATATTTATATATTCAAATGCTTATTAACGTTTCTCCTCAAAGTATAATTCAGTGGAGAAGCTCTTCTGGATGTAAAGAAAAGGATGTCTCATATTTGGTTATACTGCATCTTTGTGATTTTGCTTTTAATTACTTCAGAGTTTGAGAAGAATATAATAAAGCCAAAAATTTAAATTGCTCTAATCCCTATATGAGTCAAATAAAATAGCTTATTATTAAAAAGATTCAAAATTAAAATAAGTAAATTTAGAAAGGCATTTAGAATGGACTATGACAAATATTAAATTTTATTGCTGTTTTTCTTAAACACCAGAAGTATTTATGTGAGGGGATGAGGTTTGGGCTTTTAGTGTATCACCTCATTTTGTGTAAATGAATAACAAAATATCTATATAAGCAATCTTTGAAATCATAAATATGTGTCTGGGAAGATGACCTTCCAAAGCCATTTTCTTTTCTCTGAAACTCTTTGTTACTCTGACCATAAGGTTTAAGAAACCACTCAAGAGTCTGACAACCAACCACAGTGGCCCATCTGTCTGCTGAACCATCTCCACCATCCACCTTTGTGTTATTTTCCCCTTGTTTTTCAAGGCATTCTCAAGGCCTTTTAATAACTCGCAGAGCATTCACACGTGGGACATAGGGGACTGCCCCTCATCTACCCTACTTTGATGTGGTTGGTTAGCTTGTCCTGGATGGAAGTTTCTGTCCACTGGGGATAACCACATCATAATACCCTGCTGGGTCCTCTCCTAAAGGAGAAAACAAATCTGTGTAGTCTTAAATCGACTGGACTAGGGTTAAATGCTAAAATGACCCTGGCACCTGGAGATACTGCATCCCTGACCTTCAAGCTGCTGGGCTTGTGAATGACTGCTGAGCTGCTGGAGGTTTCACAGAGAGTCTCAGTAGGGATGAGAAATTTTAATGATTTCTGGAACTTGGCTCAGTATTGAGAACTATACTTTTAGTTAAAGGATGTTTTTAGAAATTGTTGCAATATGGAGTCTCTGTTAACTGCTTTTGGAAATATGTGCACAATCGTGTTTATTATAAAAAATTTGCAATGTGCATGTGTGTTCACATGCATTCTGCTTCCTGTGACTCTAAAGTGCAGAGCATTATACTGAGAGATGCCATCATTTCCTTCATTATCGGTATGATAGCTAACATTTATCCAGCATTTACTTTTTCTAGTCACTGCTTAGAACCTGATATGAGTGCTTTTATGGAATTCTCATTATAACCCTATATTATATAATACACATTATAAGTATTGTTACTATAATTATTCCCATTATACAAGTGTGGAAAATTATGCAAACATAGGTTAAGACCTAGACCAAAGGCACATAGCTTATGATTGGCAGAGCACAATTTCAAACCATTGCTGCCTTCAGAGCCTGTGCTCTGAAGTATAACTGGGCATGCTGCTCATCCCTAAATATTTGTTGAGTTACTACTGTGTGCAGGTTAGAGACAGAAAGAACTTAATTAACATGGGATGTCAACTTTCTAGAGCTGGGTTACAAGAGTCAAAGAGATTGCTAAGGTCTCTAACGGGACTGTGCTTGCAGATGTTATTCTAAGAACCTTCGGTGTTCTAAGATGCAGTGCAGATATTAAAAAATAAATAAAAAAACAATAGTAGAACAAAAACACCCCTGGTGTTCATTACAGGAGAAGATGGAATCTCTAGTGTTTTCTCATTTAAACTTTTTGAAAAGTGGTTCACAGGAAAAAAATTGTCATCCTTGTTAGGGATCATATACCATGAAGCCTAAAAACAGTGAGACAAAATCAGATGGCTTGAGTTTCAAATCAGCATCAACCACTTACTAATTGCAAAACCAGGACCAAAGTATGTAATATTTCTATGTTTTAAGGATGATAATCATCTTACCTATCAACAGAGATGTTCAGACTACATAAAACACTTTATATGCTAAATTTAAATAGTGCATAATATTATTGATATAATGATAAATATGCACTCGATAAGCATCAGCTATTGTAGTAGTTATTCTATTTTTCATTAAAAAATTCCGATCAAAGGGGATATTAAAGTTTATTCAGCCCAAACTAACACTCAATATTGGAGTTCCAACTACAAAACCCTTGGTGGATACTTCTGTCCTAACTAGAGTAGACAACTCACAACTTCACAAAATTTATTTTCAGGAAACTCCTAAATGTTAAATTTCTGCCACATCTTGAGTTAAAATCTGTATCCCTGTAATTTCTCTCCATTATTCTGGAGCTTCACAAAGTGCATCAATTTTCTCATTTAAGGCACATTTTCAAACATTCAAAAACCTCTGAATTATTTGTGTCCTACTTCTCTTCACAGGAGAAATTTTCCTACTTATTTTAACCATTTCTCCTAAGATATAGTTTTCAAATCCTTCCTCTCATTAATCATCATTTTCTGGGTATGTTTCAGTTTGAAAATGTCTGTTCTTAAACGTGGTATGTAGACTGAGAGACGTTTCAGGTGGAGTCTGCTTTGCAAAAGTAATGAAATCTGGACTCTCGTGTTCTAGACAGTAAAACCAATAAAATCTAGGAATTTGTTAGATGTGGGCAGCTATATCACACGCTGATTACTGACAGAAGATTTAGTCAGCACAAATTCCTGAGCATTCTTATCCACTGAAATGTTTTTGGCAAGGATTTTTGAATCTCTGGTCATACCCTTCATTGATTCCTACTTTCTCTTTTTGTTGGTTTTCATATATATTCAAACTTGTCATGATATTTTTGTAATTGCTATTCTATCAGAGCATTGGCTTCATTTCTGCTCTTTTTTGTCTATTTATTTATTACAAATGGTTTTTATATTTTTTATACAAGTACTAAGAAAATGTGAAATAATATGCCTGAAGCACACATTTAGAGATATTTTGTAGGAGGATATCCATTTATTAATAAAAATATTTGATTCTAATGATTAAATCAGTTATGGCTCTTCCCAAGTATGAAAATCTAAAATGCATATATCTTTTGACTCAGCAATCTCATTTCTTGGAAGACAGTTTGTAAAAGTAAAAACAAAAGTACATAAATATATATGTGCAAGAATGCTCATTTTTGCAGTCTTATACAGAAGAGCTGTATTTGTTTTGAAGCTTAGATGGTAAAGTTAATGAAAAATATCTCTGAAAATCTCTTGAACAGTAGAATCATTCTTATCTCAGATAGTTACTTGCACTATGAAAGGTAAATAGATACGGAGGTTGACCAAGAGAAGACCAGATTTAGTTCTTCTATGGCATTCTCACTTCTGAGTATAAACTCATTGATGAATGACTTTAGAAAAGATTCACAATATGTAAATAGAGATTCCCCTTATTCTCTCCTTTCCCATGAAATAATAAAATATGGTATACTCATTGCTAACGAATATTATGTAACTTTAAAAAAGGATAAAGTAGATCTGTATATGTTGACTTAAACATGCACATGCATATATATGTATGTATGTGTATATATATACATGTTATAATAAATACATATATGTGTGTATAAATATAAAACCTCCAGTTACATGGATGTACAAGGATAAGTGTGTGGTAAAGAAAGGAGAGAACAAGACTTTTAATTTATACTCCATGAACCTATGCAATGTTTGAAATTTTATAATGGCATTATGTTATTTTTAAATCCCTTCTTATATCTTAGGTAGGAATTAATGACAATGAGGTTTGTCTTTTATATTTATCTAAACACTGATGGAAATATTTGATTGTGCAGTAACAATTAAATTTAACAGCAAACATTTCACATTTTGTCTGAAGGATCTGAATGTAGATAAATTGTATTCAGTTATTTTGAGGAACAAGCTACCTAGTCAGGGAAATAGAAAGGAACATTATTTATTTTACCTTAATAGCGAGAGAAAAGGACAAAAGAGAGTTATCATTAACCTGGGTCTTGAAGAATCCAAGTGGTTCAGTGGAGCAAGAAAAGGTATTTCAGGCAGAGAGCATCACGTTCCAAGGCAAGGAAGCACACATGAGGATAACTTACTAAGCAGTAGTAATGACTCCAGCTTGGCTAGGGCACTGGATAGTCAATGAGAGATCCTGGGTGAGAGATGACATTGGAATGACAAACTGTTGCTACAGTGGGGAGACCCTCACATAGCATTCTTAGAAGTGTCTCCTGTAAAACCTGGAGAAGCCCGGGAGGATTTTTAGGTTACAGGGGGATAGAATTATCGAAGTGGTTTTTTTGGAAAGTTCATTTTCCAAATGATCGGTTCATACCGATCTCAATGAAGAAAGACTGGAATCATGGGCTCTGGATAGAAGACAATTAAAATAATCCAGGGGAGAGATGATGAGTGCCTCGGCTAGAAAGTGGCAGCAGAGATGGAGAGGAAGAAGCAAATTCGTGAGATGAGTCAGAGTCCAACTACAAGTTATTTCAGTCCTGGGGGATGTAATTAATCTGAGACTGGTAATGTGAACTCATTTAAGTAGCTAAGTGCTCTCTTACTATATTCTCACTTATCTTGGGATTCAATTTCCTTGTTTGTCCTACCCTTTCCAGTTTGAAGATCATTTTTTTACTGATTGAGAAAACAGAAGCAAAATAGGAGTTTAGTCCTTCCAATGTCATCTGCTAATATTACACCATCTAGCCCAGGAAGCGGCCCTATCCCTTGCTCAGTATTTCTTGGAAATCATTTTTAAATTGTCTTTAGTGCTTTCCAAAAGGCTCAGCTCGCCTTGTGGTTTAGCCTACTTGATACTATTTTTGTAGATGCCTGCCACTCTTTCAATTTTGCCCTTGATAGTATACTCCTGACTTCCATTTTTCCCAATATTCCAGAAAAATAAATACCTATTTATGATCTGTAGCAAATTTCTTAGGGCTAAATTTTCAGCTTCTCTCATTGTAAAAGAATATTAAATATATACCCCACTTCTTTTGGTAATAGACATTATGGAGTGATAGTGTTAATTCTAACACATACTAAATAATATTTTCTATATTAGTGTTCTTTCCATTTCAATTCAGAATCTCCTTCATTTTTATATTTGTGTTTTATTTTATACCCTCTTTATTCTCTTTTTACTTGGTTAGTTCCAGTTTTCTAAGGTTTAACCAGCTCTCCTCTCACCAGGGATTTTCATGCTATCATTTTCTATCTTAATTGGTCCACTTTCCTCTCGATGTTCCAGTCTCTCTTTCAGTCTTTCCTATCTTTCCCAGGCTACCTAATTTAACCATACAAACCCTAATATTCCTGATATCCCCAGGCCATGAACACAGGGCTCACCATGTATACCTGTTTGCAACGGCATTTTAGAAATTATTTTAGAGCACTTTAAAACTGCTATTTTTTTTTTTTTTTTAGTTTCCTCTGGTAATAAAATTTTATAGCTATTAAAATCAAAGCATTCAACTGTTGTCACTCACAGTTATGTGATAGATGAGAAATCATTCTGGTTTAGTGGAAATAACTCCTGAGTAGGAGTAAAAAGACACAGGATTTTCCACTTAACAGCTGTATAACATCCTTGTTTAAATCACAATTTCCCTAAGGCTCAGTTTCCTTCTCATACATAAAAAAGAATTGGTAAAATTTTCTATGGTAAATCACAAACTTGTAAGTATTAAATAAAATGACATGCATAAGAATCATTTATAAACTATAAAGCATTATAAAATATATACCATTGTTTTTAAAATCAAGCTCAATCAAATATTTTGTTAGTTTCTTTTTTATTTTTGTACATTATTCCCTGTATAATATTTGAGGACACTAATAAAAGAAAATTGTTCATGTGATTTTTTCTACCTGATAATATAAAAACCAAGCATGCCAAACTTTTCTGATTATTTTCCCATTGAGCTAGATTATTCTTGAAGCTAAGAAAATAAGTTAATTTGCTTTAGCTGTTATTTTTTCCCCCTACTTATGTAAAAGTATACTTAACTCACGGGATGTACTATATTTGCATTTTCATTTTCATAAACAAATGTCTTCTTATGGAAAGACAAATATAAACTACTTTTGAAATGTTACTTTGGGAAAATAATTAAGCATATCAAAAAATGTTGGTGAACCCATGTAGCTCAGTGGTTGAGCGCCGGCTTCCCACATACAAAGTCCTGGGCTCAATCCTTGGCCCCAGTACCTTAAAATATATATATATATTTTTTTCAGATTTGGTTTCTAGAGTGTAAACTATCCTTCATATATAGTGTTTATTCATAATGATGATAACAATTGTTTATAATTTCAATAACTAAAAATCTAGAAATAAATGTTCTGTTATGGAGAATTGATAATTCCCAAATCTATCTACTTTAATGTTCACCATATCTGTATTATCTTCACTAAAATAAAAGAAAAAAACTTATAGTTGGATTTATTTGAGGGTTTAGAATTCAACAAGAAAGATAGGAACATATTGATTAAGAAATTTGGTCCTTTTCAATAAAACTTCATGGAGACTTGATATAATGTTAGTTGAAATTACCATGTATATCCTGAGGTTAATCAGATTCAGGATTTCAGATTCAAGCTGCAATGGACAGAATGGAAAGTCATCAACTCAGACCTCATATGCGTTCTGCCTATATGGGATGAGTATATGCTTCTCTATTTACCCTAGTGAAAATCTGTTTTAGTTTCCTGGACTGCTGAAGCAAATTCCATGAAATGGGTTGGCTTAAACAATGGAAATTTATTAGCTTATGGTTTTGAGGTTAAAAAAAAAATCCAAATCAAGGCATTATCAAGGTGATGGTTTCTCTTGGAAAAAGACTGTGGCGTTCTGGTGTGGTCTGCCAGCAATCCTTGTCTCCTCAGTCACATGGCAAGGCACATAGTGGTCTCACCCTTCTGTTTCAGCTTCTGTTGATGTAGCTTCTTTCTTCTGATGGCTTTCTCTCTCTCTTTGTCTGAATTTCATTTTTGTTATAAAGTACTCCAGTATAGTATTAAGATCTTTCTTGATTGAGGTGGGACACATCTTAATTGAAATAACTTCATCAAAAGGTCCTACCTACAATGACTTTACACCCACAGGAATGGATTAAATTTAAGAACATCTTTTTCTGCAGTACGTAAAGCTTCAAACTGTCACTACATATTTTTGTTTTTAAGTAAAAGTTAAATTTAAAGGCACTACAGATTCTATTAGAAAAGAAACAGGAAATGTCTCCCCTGAGTGAAGGAAATACTGACAAAATGAAATATTAGACTAGTAAGCAGAGAGTTAGCTTCTCTGATGAAGGAAAGGACATGGGTATATATGAGGGTGAAATGTTACTGAATTGTTATAGATGCACCAGAAATTGTCCCCATTGGTCTAAGGGGTAAAAGCAAAGAGATGTGAGGATCAAGATTCTCACTTAGAATCTGCTAGTTACACCTTTTAAATAAAGTCTGGATATTTCCAGTAGGGTCTTCCTCATGTATTTCCTTCTTTAACTTAACCTACATTAGTCCTTTACAAGCTAAGTTAAATTTACAGCTTAGGCCAGTCCTTTCTTCTGTATTTTTTTTCCATTCCTAACATTCTCCCTTTTATCTAGAGAAAATGACATAGACAGGGTAGACACCCATATTGAGATTTCACTTGCTTAAGCCATACAGGGGTAATCTCGAGACAAAATGTCTGATTTTCTAATTCCAAAGTTTGCTTGACTGATTTTTCGTTGTGAAACAGAATCCATACTGATCTACCATAAGCAGTCAAAGGAAAATTAACTTCACATCACATTATGTTGTGGATTTTTTAAACTTTTTAAAAATGGTCAGTGATATCATTGTACTATTAATAGTTATTACAGATTTAAATGGGATACTGTGTCTGTAACCGTTTGACAAAATCAATAAGTTTATGATCAAATAGTTAGAGCAGTTTTTTTCTTTAATTGGTGCTTCTTTATTTTATAGGTATGCCTACAGCTAGATCTTGTTTTCTGTCTGTTGACACTGATTCCTGCTGTGTAGTGTTGAGAAAATGAGAAGACAAAATGGAGAATCAATTGAAGAAAAAAGCTTTAGTTGACAAAGCTTTATAGTAGATCAATGGTATCTAGCTAGTTACGATATCTTTAGTAGTCAAGATGATATTTATAATCACTGTAAATACTTTTACACTTTATTGTCTTACACATTCTGAGTTTCAGTATTTGGAGAAAATCTAAGTAGGCAAAAATGTTTCTTATGACATTTAAATTAGTCTTACCTTCATTATTCTATACATGATCAACTTCCTAAATTATTATTCAAAGGTAATCCAACTCCATAAATATCCTACACATTCCTTTTCAATACAGCCTTTCAAAAATGATTTACTTTGTAAGAACTGAAAAAAGTATAAGCACAGTTTCAAGGTGGACATAATTGTTTTGTTTCATTACTTAATACTCAAAGGAATTACTTATTTTACAGTTATTCTTTTATCACTTGTTTGTTTAAACAGGTTTTACTATAAACACAATGTGGAGGGCTGATATAAAGCAGGAACATTTGTTTAATAGTTTGATCCATAGATATTATATTTATTTAATTAGGTTTCACTAGATTTGTATACCAGGAGTAATTAGTTGTTTAAAATTCTTAATAACATTCAGTGAATATTGTTTGAACTATTTCAGCACACCTTTGTTTATTAAAAAAATAAACAAACATTAATGAACATCATGCTTACTCATTCTTGTTGACAAAAAGAAAAAAGTCCAGCAATGTTGCTTAAATATGAGATGTAGAAATAAATAATTTAGAAGCCAATTTAAGCCTGCAGCTAGTTTACAAAAATAAATAATATGATCCATATTGTTCACTCAACTTTGACCTAAATATACTGCAGATTGGGATCATTGTTTTTGAAGTAGGACTATTTTTTACTATATAATATCACATTTAGATTAAATCATAGCTATTATGTATAGAGACATGATTCTTGAGCACAACAATTCAAAACTCTAGTGGTGACTAGGAAACTTTGAAATATTCTGAATGTTAAACTCCAGGACTCTTAAATAGAATATTATGAATATACTCAGCATGCATTCGTTCCAAATTGAGTTACATGGTACACATGAATTTTCACATAGTAATTCATTATTAAAATGCATTTTCTGGTCTTGAGAAAATACAGAATACATACTCATCAAGTACGCATACATATATTTATCTAAATAAGCAAAATTTGTATAACATGTAGCCTATATGACTATTTTAATTGGCAATACTTAAGTGTGGTACTTATTATGGTTTGAGTTTTCTAATGAAGACATTGTTTCTGTGTTTCCTAGATAAGACCGTACCTTTATGCAGTGAACTGTGATTGTTGCTAAAGAAGAATTTAACAATTCAAGCTATCAGATGAAATTGCTTTTACCACCATGTTTCCACAGAGGAAAATTTTGGTAGATATTTATTTAGCCATTCATTCAGCAAAGATTATTGAGTGCTTACTTAGTGCAAAGTTCAGAACTGGGCGAAACACTAAATGGTTGGAACAACTAGGGAGAGTTTTAGGGATTGGACAGGGTAACTGGAGGTAACTTGAAAACTGTGTTTTGGAAGGATGCAGGACGCCTACTGGATTTACACTCTCTTTTTATTCATGAGGAAAGTGAGGTCAATATATTAAGTTGCCCCAGTCCCCACAACTAAAGACAATGGAAGGTATTCTAAATGTAACTTTAATTTCCCTTCCAATATATCATATTGTCATAACCAGTAGCTCAGCCCTAAAGACATTCTTCTTGGGTAAAGTCAGTGAGGCCTTTCTGTAGGAGTGAGACGGAATTCTCCACCATGAGAAAGTATATCAATAAGCACTTGATGTGAACTTAAAAAGATGAGCCAAAGTCAAAGGAAGGCCATATCAGTTTGCATCGTGACAATCACAGGACCAAAACAGGTGAGCAAAGAACCAAGAAATAAAGAGCTTAGAGGCAAAGACATGCATTTTCCTGGATGCCTATTGTGTCATTTACATTTTTCTATTAGACATGGGCAGAGACCCTTAGTAGATGATATGAGTAGTTTAGTTTAAAGTTGGAAGGTCTAATTGTGAAACAGTATGGCTGCCTTCCTGGAGTAATGAAAGTGAGAGGAAGTTGTAATGTTATGACGTTTATCAGTAAGAGCAAGATTGAGGGTACCTAGAGAGCATTATTCCAGAGCATTGTATTCTTTGAAGAAACGGGTGATTACTCTTAAGCTATGAGGCTTCATTATTATAGATGGAATGGATTTCACCTAACCCCTAGGTTTAAGAGAACAATTATGACTTCACTATAATAGTTGCTCCCAGATAATTCCTACAAGAGACTTTTTAAATTTATTTATTAGAGAAGTTGTGAGTTTACAGAAAAATGATGCATAAAATGCAGGATTCCCATACAACATGCCACCATCAACACCTTGCATTGATGTGGAGCATTTGCTACAATTGATGACAGCACATTTTTATAATTGTACTATTAAAGTCCATGGATTAACTTAGGGATCACTATTTTTGTAGTGTAGTTCCATGGATTTTTAAAAAAAATTATTCTGTTACTCTATACATAATTTAATATTTCCCCCTTTAATCATATTCATATATATATTTCAGTGCTGTTAGGTATGTTCACAATGTGGTGCTACAATCACCACATCCATTAACGAAAGATTTCCATCACTCCAAATAGTAACCCTGAATGGATAAAACTGTTATCATTTGAGGATGCAATTTTATGAATTAAGGGCATGGGAGAAAGAACTGGGATACTTTTTGAATTCCCTGAGTGGATTCAGGAGGATAAATGTTACATGACCTTTTGTGACAGCACTGACAGCAGCCTGACAAAAGGGACAAGGCAATATGATTAAGAGAACAAAGACAGGCAAGAAGATCAACTAAATGGACTTGTCTATGATCAGCCCAGACAAGGATGAAAAAGATGTAGGCTTTATTTAATCATCATGAGCATTTTGTAAAGGATGCTTCTAAGGTATGGGGTTTCCATAGAAGATACTTACTTTTTGAGTAGGAGATACATTCTTATATTTTCTCTATAAGTTCATCCTTGGGAAAGATTTGTTGTAAAAACAGATTAATTGAAGTATCAGTTCAAGGGTCAAGTAAAGGTTATTTTTCAAAGTATTTTGACTTTATCCTATCAAGATTGAAACTTACTTTATAATTCCGTTAACATTGGGCTGTACCCAAAGAGAAGCTGTGGTCTTGAAAGTCCTTTAGGGAAGAGGCTTATTGAGGCCTGGCGGGGGGCGGGAGGGGGCGGAGGTCGGGGAGTAGAGTTTCCCTATGATATTTCCCTTTTAGCCCAAAATTTAGATTTCAGAGATACCATGTGCTTTTCAGACGAGCTGCATTTACCCTGGCATGTAGTTAGAAAAGTGTCATAGTACTGTTGGTGAAGCAAATTCATTTTAGTCTAATTATTATTTAACTTAAGCAAGATCTTTTTGTTCTTTTTCTGGTTTTGTTCAGCATCTTTTCTATGGGAAAGAAAGATAATTTTGTACAACACTTAAATTACATAACATACAGTGACTCCAATTTGCATATTCTAAAGGCATTTAGTTTGTGGTTAGATTGGGATTTAAATTCTTCTGCTGAATCTTAAGCATTGTGTGGTATTGGGTAAATTGCTTAACCTAATATTCTCCTTCCTAACTTTCATTTGATCACAAAAACCTAACCCCATGCCATATAACATTTGTAAATACTACTAGTTTACATAGAATAGAAGAATCATATTTTTCATACTTTTACATCTCTAAAATTAGAAACTGTCGTTCAATTCATGGTATTTTAAATTCCATGTCAACCACGATTGAAGTAAATTTCTCTAAGAAGAGAATTGCTTTTGTTTCTGCAGTCACTTGAGGGTATTACCAACCTAATGCCACTTAAAAGTTTTTTAGACAATACTAGCAAGATGAATAGCAAAGCTGTGTAAGTGCCACATTGTCTTTTTATATTATTTTTATCCTCTCTCAATCAATTTTTAAAAAATTAACTGTTTTTTAAAATTATCTTTTCCTGGTTGGCAGGATTGTATTTAATTTATCTTTTCCTTGAGTGTGTAATCTTTGATATCCCAGCTTTATGCTTTGATCTTTCATTCGATTTCTGATCTTGAGTATTTTCTTTATCTTAGTGATGACACTGTAGATTTGATTATATAAAAAGTGTGATGATAGGTATATGTAAAGTGATTATTATTGAGATTTAGTCAATGTTCAGTAATTGACAGCACTCTGCTTTAGTTTATGTGAAACTTTTAGCCGAAGAAAATAAATCAATAGGAAAAAAATTGCTCTGTCTTCCTTCAAAATATATACATATATATTACAGAAATATGTATAATATTTTGATATGGCAAATATTTTTATGTAGATGAATAGGAGGAGCTATCTTAGAGTTTCTCTCCCTCCCTCCTTCCCTCCCTCCCTCTGTCCTTTCCTTCCTTCCTTCCTTCCTTCCTTCATTCTTTCCCTCCCTCCCTCCTTCCCTCCTTTCTTATTTTCATTCAGAAAGTGTTTGTTGAGCAACTTTTATATTCCAGATTTTGATCTAGGTACTGAGATGATGTTCTTTGACCTTATATAAGTATTTAAATTTTAACGTGTGAAGTATTGTGGTTAGAGTGGAAAAATGTTGAAAAGAGAATCAGGAATTCTTATTTTACTTCCCTTGATTACTTGTTGGTAAACAAGCCATTTCACTCATCTGGGGTTTTTTATTCTTTGCATTAAAACGAAGGAGTTTGGACATTAGACAATCTTTGAGTTTCCTTCTAGGCACCAATCAATCTCAATTTCTCTCTTTTCTTGTCTCTCTTTTTTAAATTTTCTCTTTCTGATGAAATTATATGTATATATATACACATATATAGAGAGAGAGATCTTCACAAGATTAACACTTTGAGAAAAATTAATTAATTAATTAATTATTATATTTACAGTATTTTTACATTGCACTTTTTGTAAGTCTGAAATTAGTAAACCTTAAAACTGCACTAAGACTTTGGAACAAATAGTGTATGTGCACATGTAGGTGTGACTATTTTTACATTATAGAAAGATGTATATATGTCTTTCTCTATGTATATGAGTGGCAGGTAGAATTTGGGGAGGCCCTCATGATCCTACCCCGTGATATTCACATCCTTGTGTTATACCATCCCTGTGAGAATGGGCAGGCCCTGTGACTTGTTTCTCAGTAATACATTATAGCAAAGATAATAGACTATCACTCCTCTAGGTACATTGCTTTATATGAGAATCATCTTGCTAACAGACTGGCTCTGGAGTCTCTTTTTCTTCCTCACTGGCTTTAAAGGAGCAAGCTACCATGAGTCCTACAGACACAACAAAATTAATTTTGTCAACGATTTGAGTGAGCTTTGAAGTAAACACTCCACCAAAACAGTCTTCAAATGAGAGCCCAGCCTGTAGGCTTGCACAGCCTCCATTAAGCCCAGTCTCATGACCACAGAAACTGTGAGATGTGTGCTGCTTTAAGCCATTGATTTTGTCATAATTTGTTACATGGCAATAGTAAATGAATGCAATATGTATGCACGTATTTTTTTTTCTCTTAACTTTATTCGTACATTTAATAATCGAAAATATAAACAATTAAAAACTAAAAAGTAAATTTTTTTGTGGATCAAACAATATGTTACACAATATATTTAGTTCATAGTAACGCATTCATACAGTATTTGTCCTTTTGTGTCTGGTTTGCTTCACTCAGCATAATGTCTTCCAGATTCATCCATGTTGCCATATGCTTTACGACTTCATTTCTTCTTACAGCTGCATAATATTCCATCGTGTGAATAGTCCACAGTTTGTTTATCCACTCATCTGTTGATGGACACCTGGGTTGCTTCCAACTTTTGGCAATGGTGAATAATGTTGCTATGAACATCGGTGTGCAGATGTCTGTTTGTGTCACTGCTCTCAGTTCTTCTGGCTATATACCCAGTAGTGGTATTGCAGGGTCACGTGGCAAGTTTATATTCAACTTCTTTAGGAACTGCCAAACAGTCCTCCATAGTGGTTGTACCATTTTGCATTCCCACCAACAGTGAAGAAGTGTTCCTATCTCTCCACATCCTCTCCAACATTTGTAGTTCTCTGTCTTTTTAATAGTGGCCATTCCGATAGGTGTAAAATGATATCTCATTGTAGTTTTGATTTGCATTTCCCTAATCATGAGTG
>JAQZBX010052904.1:0-19016 GCA_029593785.1 Cabassous unicinctus | reverse complement strand
AACTTAATGATTACCCTAGGTTACAATGGGAAATGGAGGGAAGACTAGAATAAATGGAACATAGGGCATATTTAGGGTATTGGAATTATTCTGCATTATCTTGCAACAATGAATAAAAGCCATTTTAAATTTTGTCAAAACCTAAAAATTGTATGATGCAAAATGTAAACCATAATGTAAATCACTGACCATGATTAGTACCAATGCTTCAATATTTGTACATCAATTGTAGCAGTTCTACCTACACATGTAAAATGTTATTAATAAGGGAAAGTGGTAGGGGGGAGAGTGTTGGGTATATGGGAATTCCCCATAATTTCTATGTGACTATTCTGTAAACTAAAGCTTCTTTTAAGATTAAAAAAAAAAAAGACTTTGGTGAAACATATGGAAGAAATTGTCACTGTATATAAAAACAGCTTTTACAGTGATGAAAGACACAATGAAAAAAAATTTTTTAATCATTATTTTTTATTTTTTATTTTTGTATTTTATTTTCTTCATTTTATTTGTTAATTTTCTTGACTTTGTATTAGCGGAGGTTTTGGATAGCAGGAGAGCTGCAACTGTGGTAAGGGAAGATCACTGGTGTGGGGTGTCAGTGATGTAGGATGAGTAGGGAAGGATGCACCTGGAGCATGCCTCTCTGGCATATGTATATTTTCAAGTGCTTATTGGATATAGTCTCATTGGGTGGAGATCCACACAATAACTGAATGTATATTGAATTCCCATCCTGGGAACTCCTGTTACATTCTTGAATAGAGTGGCAAAAATCCTGAGTATATAGGCAGTGCCTAGTGAAGGAGGACAGGCCCCTACACCAGGTCCTTGATATTGATTGTTGTGAACCTTTTCTTGTGAACTTGTAATTTAGACTGGTATTATATATTACCTAAGAGTTATTTCCTGAAAGCCTCCTTGTTGCTCACATGTGGCCTCTCTCTAAGCCAAACTCAGTAAATAAACAATTGCCTTTCTCCTGGCATGGGACATGATTCTTGGGGATGAGCCTCCCTGGCACCAAAGGATTATTACCAAGCACTAACTAGTGTTGTATCTGGAAAAATACGTTGACCAAAATGGGAAAACATTAAGTGCAAATCAGTTTTTATGGCTAAGATATTTCAAAGTGATTTTGGAGGTCATTCCAGAGGTTACACTTATGCATGTCTCAGCAAGAACTCATTAGCTGCCACAGTAAACAGTGCCTCAAGCAGAAGGGCTCCTGTGGGCTCTAGAGACATTTAGACACTATAGGCAGACCAGACAATCTCAGGAATTTTGTACCCTGTCATTGGGATCTATTTTGGAACATATTCTCCTCAATGTAACAGAATTAGATTATTTTATAATCTTCCTACACAAGGCTCATTTGCCTCTTTTATTTGAATTTAAAATTAGCATTATAATTGTTTAATATATGTCCTCAAGATTTAAATCTTCAGTCTGTTTATATGCCAATTGAGACCTGATCTCAGCAGAGTTGCAACACCTACTCTCCTTTTCACTGGCTTCACCCAGTGAAATTAACAAAAGGATGATGATGGACAATGCCTATGGCAGTTTGATATTGTTTATGAATTCCAAAAATAGATATTGGATTATGTTTGTAAACTGGTCTGGTACTCTGGACATATTATATTGGATTGGATTCAGAGGTTTCACTCTTACTTGATTAAATTATGGTTAAGGCATTGATTGGGCCATCTTAGTAGATGTTGAGTCTCTGCCCCCTTCATGGGCAAGCACTCACAGAAAAAATGACATGGCATAAGAGAAAGTTAGAATTTTGATCCTGGATCCCAGGAAGTAAGCACACAGAGAAGAAGATATGTGAGGAAAGAGAGAAGTATCCATTAAACAAGGCAGAGGCCCCTGGAAGAGAGACAAGCCATTCACCTGACAGTTTAGAGCTGGCCTTGTGGATAAAGCATAGCATCTGAGCCCAGAAAGTAATGAGCCCTGGGAGAGAGACAAGACTTGTCCCAGCCTGTGGCTGAGTATGGAAGAAGCTGGGACCTTGGGAAAAGGAGGAAGACTGAACTCTCACAGGCATCACCTGCCATTTTGCATCAACACATGTCAACAGACTCTGGGTGAGAAAATACCTCTTATGGTACCTTGAGTTGGACTCTTTAGTGCCTTGTGACAGTAAGTTTCCATCCCAAATAAATACCCTTTCTAATAAACAAATGATTTCTGGTACTTTGCATCAGCCCTCCTTTAACTGACTAATACAACACCCATCTCAAAACACAGAGAGTATCTACAATGCAAGCAAGACAATTCAATCCATCTGCCACATGAGATCTAAGCCCCCTCTCAATTATAAACAGAGTTGGCATCACCTTCCCCAAATCCTCAAAATTGAGGAATGAACAAATATAAGGGGGGAATGAAACTATGGAACTATTCTAGCAATGGAGGAACTTTTATCATTGATTTAAAGGCGGTGGCCACCAGAGATTCTGAGGGGAAGGAAAGGAAAGAATGGGTGTAAAATGAGGGCATTTTTGGGATATTGGAATTGTCCTGCATGACATTGCAATAATAGGTACAGACTATTATACATTTTGTCAAAACCTATAAAATTGTGCAGGACAAAGTGTAAACTATAATGTAAACTATAGTACATGGTTAGTAGCAATGTTTCAATAGTTGTTCAATTGTAACAAATGTACCACATAATGAGAGATGTTTTTAAGGAACGTATGGGACAGGGTTGGAGAAGTATATAGGAATCACCTGTATTTTGATGAAACATTTCTGTAATCCAAAAAAAATTTTTTTTTAAAGAAAAGGTAGAAGTTTATCATCATTGATAAAATGTAAATTGAAATATATTTTAAGTTTAGGCAACTATAAAATGTTAACAGTGTAAGGAGGTTAAGGAACAGCCACATATATGGCTGGATGTAAGTTAAATACATGTAAAATTTTGTTCGTTCTGGACATAGGTATTTTCTTAGTTTCCATAGGTATTTTCTTAGTTTCCTAAGACTGGGCTAACAAAATACCACAAATTGGGTTTCTTAATATACCAAAATATTATTGTGGCTAGGCAAATGTTGTAAATGGCTCATTGGTCCTGGATATCATGCTTATAAATTTCACTAAGGGTTAGGAATCTGTTCCTGACAGGCCTTCTAAATTCCATATGGTGGAAAAGGAAGAAAGGCAGTTTCTATACAAGCTGAGGTCTAGTTATCAGATATACAGGAACAAGTGGTTATATGTTCACATGTACCAAACCAGTCCCTTTCATTACATGTAAGTAGAAGATCCAGATATCCTGTGGGGTGAGTTCAAGGTTTGTCTGTGACATGAAAGAAAGATTTGGGCTGTTTAATCCACATCAGTGTATTTAATTTTGGGTTATTGCAACTAGAATTGTATTACAGTTTTAAAATATTAGCTATCTGGTGAATGTGAAGGAAGTGAAAGTGTTAATCTGATATGATAGTGATTTTCTGCAAAGAAATACACTTGTTGCAGGCAAAAATTTTAACACATATTTCAATTTATTTTAGTTCATATATATTAAACAAACTCTCCTTTCAGAGTTATGCATTAAAGGATAAGTGCTCTAGAAAATACCCAAAGGGCCAATTATTTTGCAATTAATAAGCCATAGGATGTGTTTTTTGAAACCTAGAAACAGAGATAAGAAGAGCAATAGCAAATATTAGCAAAATACTATTAAAAATGTAAAATTAAGAAACAGTATTGCTAAGCAGTATTTCTATAAATGTTTGTTTAATTGCTCTTGTAAGCCATTTCTGCCTGACCAACTAACCTTTAGAAAATTAAAGGCCATTTATTGACTGTTAAAAAACTAAGTAAATGTATATATAGGCGTAGAATTGCACACTGTAGTGCTTGCTGAAGGTTGGATTGTAAGTTAAATATAAAAGAAAAAGACTAACCACTGACAGGAAAATATAGAATTCTAAAACAGACAATGTGGAGTGATGAGACATATTTATAAAAAATCCAAGAATGAAAGTTGCATAAATTCATATACTTAAGAGATGGTAAAAACATTACATTATAAGAGATAATGGATTGGTTATTTTTTTAATAATAAAATGAAAGTCAATCAGTCAAATGTATATGCAAATATGAAGAAGAGAATTAACGCAAGGCTAAAAGTCATTATGAAAAATACCAAACAAAAAATTTACAAAGCATACATACAATTTCAATAGTATATATCTGAATAAGTAAATATTTATTACAATTCTAACAAGGTTCCTTTTTCACTTACAAAATTAATTTTCAAAATCTGAAGGTTAAAACTCTATCCTAAATTCTGTTTTTACCTGGGTATCACATAATCTTATATTAACATGAAATTTATACACATAAATCTATCTTGCTATGACTTAAATGACCACAACTCATAAAATTTAATTGAAAGATACACATTAAGAAAAATTACTGATACATTTGGACATATTTTTTTATTTCTTAATATTTATCAGGAAAAAATTCCATAAGAAGTGTGATTAATAATCATATATGCATATATGTGATATACAGTTATACATATACATCTGAATCATTTATATATGTGTTTTATATATATTATATTTATAAATATATATATATATTGAAAAGACCCTAAAATGTATACTATTTTAGTAGATTACTGCAATTAATAGGTTAAATTACTAAAATTGACTCAGTAAACATTATTATATAACAAAAAATATATGTCCTTCTAACAATTAGCTAAAAGCATAATATCTTTTCCAAAATCATGTGGTGCAAATGAAAATAATATATATGTAGGCCACACTACAGTGATATTTTCAAAAATTAAATATTACCTTAATAATTTCAAAACTTATTATAAACAATTAATTACTAATGTTTACTTTTAACTTATGTTACTATATTATAATAATGTTATTTAGGGAAAATAATGGTAAAATTCAGTCAATAATGCTGAGGTTGTGCATTTTTCCTCTTGCGTAATATTAAAAGAGATTTGTGCTCCCTGCTGTTTTTTAGCCCTTGTTCTGTGTGTTTTCTGACATAGAGCATTTTGCTTCATGTTCTGTGAAGCTCAAATGAGGCTCAGTAGGAAGTGATGATCTGATTCACTATCATTTTACAAAGAGTAGGTTGAGAAGAAAAGCTGCAAGATGACATTGGTTTAAATGAGCACTCACCATCTCTTTCACAAAAATGGCTGAGGGGGCGGCAAGATCCTACCCAGGTGAGCTGTTTTGGGAACCCAAATAGCAGGAGGCTTCAGAGCATTGATCTAGAGGGAGCTGAACAAAGAGATAATTTGCTTAAGGTAAAACTGTGAGTTTCTTGCCCCGTGGCTGGAAATTGTGGATGGCTAAGCCCCACCCTCAAGGCAAAAAGCCACTGTGAGCCCTGACTCCCACCAGCCACCCAGCAGGAGGGAGTATTCTCTTAGAGTGGGAAGGTTCTGGCAAAAGGTGGAAAGGGGTTTCCTTTCTGTGGGTTTGTTTGCTTGGACCCCCTCTGAGCTTTGGGGAGCATACCAGCTGGCTCAAGGCGGCACCAAGAAGAGGGGAGAGGAGAATCTGCTAAGGCACCTGATTTATGTAACCATGCTAGGATAGAGAAACTTGGCCTGGGAGGGGTGGAGTCAGGCAATTGACTAGTCCCATGCTAAAAGCTATCAAAATTTCAACTCCCCTAAGGGAGGCAGGGAGTAGGAAGCACTTAATAAGCTTCCAAGAGCCTATTTAGGGTCCCCTGGCAAGAGGGGATGGTCTGGAAAAGGATTAAGAATCATTTTTTTGCCATGAATTTGATCACAAGTTACCATTTGAATTTCTGAAGGGAACTCAACCTGACATGGAGAGGTGAGGGGGGATTTGCTCACACAGGCTATAGCATCCTGCTGCCATGGAAGAGAAAGTAATAAAAATAGAAATGAGGCAGAAACAGACTGGCTCCTAATCAGCAGGAATCTATACAACTGCAATGAGTCAAAACTGCCCAAGGGAAAGTGACTGGATAGCTTTCTGAAGAAGTAACAGACCCAATGAGAAAGTTTACCTCAGTGAATGAGTTTCTGCCTTGATTATATGAGATCCCTAGTGCTCCTTTTATAGCAGTGATCAATCAAGATATCAAAAATCTAGCTGATACTTTTGGACAGGGAGAACATAGACATTATTGTTGTATTAGCATCTCTTGAGTCTCTTATTTTTCCTAAAAAAAATGTTACATTTTTTAAAAAATTTAATTTTGTTTACTCACTAAAACCCACTTCAAAACATGCAGGGGGTAGGCTGCAGGGTAATTGATTGATGACCATCAGCAGCCTGAGAAGCTCATCAGGGTCCTAAGTGGGAAAGCTGTTTTTCCTTAGTTTGGTTTGATTGCTTGTTTGTATGTTTGTTTGTTTTTCTTTCTTCTTTCTCCACCCACCCCCTTTTTCAATTAGGTTCTGTTTGCTTGTATCTTGTTTGCTGTGTTTCCTCTTAATTGATTTCCCCTTTTTTGTCTATACTGACTATGTTTGCTAATGCAATATCTTTTCCTTCCTTCATCTTTCTATCTTCCACTTTTTGTTGTTGATCTTACATTCCACCTCTCTTTGTTTAGACCTCAAGTTTTTCTGGTGTTTATTTCTATCTCATCTATCCTGTCTTCTTTTTTTTTTTATTATTAACTTTTATCTTTCTCTCTTTTCTTTCCTCTTTCCCTTTCTCCTCATCATTCTGGCCTTTTAATTCACTCTAAATATTTTTCTCTATTTGGTTTCTGGTTTCCTTGTTGGTACACTACTTTTTATTCCTATTACTCTACAATGCTTTTATCAGTCAAATATTCATTTTCCAATGTCTTATATGATTCCTTATCTAACTTTTACGATTATTATTGCTATTATCCTTTTTCTTTTCTTACCTCTTTCACTTTCTCTGACCCTAATTTTTTTCCTTCAATGGAACATAGACATCAGAAAGGAAATAGAATAAGAGGAACAAAGTATTAAAGAGAAACCATAAAAAAACAAAAACAGCAACTAAATAAAACCTTAAAATATAGAGAGAAGCTAATCAACTGAATAAATCCATCAAGATAAAAAGATGACCATCAGCAACAAAAAATTACAAAACATGCTAAGAAACAGGAAAACATGGCCCAGTCCACTGAACAAACTAAAAACCAGGAAGAGATGCAGAACACTGAATAACTAATCAAAGCAATTCAAACAAATATCATGCTCCAAATTAATGACGTGAAGGATGAAATTAAACCTAGTAAGAAGACACAGGGAGAACATATTGAAGAAAATATAAACAAATATAAAAAGATAACAGATATGATGGTGATGAATGGAACAATCCAAGAAATCAAAAATACACTAGAAACAATAACAGCAGATTTCAAGAGGCAGAGGAAAGAATTAGTGATATGAAAGACAGTACATCTGAATTCAAAGAGAGAGTAGAACAGATATATAAAAAGTTAGAAAAAATCCAACAGGGACTTGGGGTTTTGAATGGAAACACAAAATGCACAAAAATACACATTATAAGCATCCCAGAAAGAGAAGAGAAAGGAAAGGGGACAGAAGGATTGTGAAAGGAAATAATGGCTGAAAAATTCCCAACTCTATTGAGGGAGATGGATGTATATGATGAGTAAGCACAGCACACCCCAAACAGTATAAATCTCCACAGGCCTTCTCCAAAACTTATACTTGCTAAACTGTCCAATGCTTGAGACAAAGAGAAAATACTGAAAGCAGCAAGAGAAAAGGGAACCATCACATACGAGGGAAGCTCAATATGATTAAGTGCTGATTTTTTATATGAAACCATGGAGGCAAGAAGGCAGTGGTATGACATAGATAAGGCACAAAAACAAAAAATAACCTCCAGCCAAGGAATCTCTATCCAGAAAAGATGGCATTCAAAAATGATGGAGAGTTCAAAATATTCACAGATGAACAGAATTTAAGAGAGTAGGCCAATAAGAAACCTGCCCTTCAAGAAATGCTAAAGGGAGTTCTTCAGGTTGAAAGGAAAAAAACAAAAGAGAGAGAGTTGGAGGAGAGTGTAAGAACAATGAAAAAGATAAAAAGAGAAATAAAAACAACACAGACATACATAAATCCAAGGAAAACATGGCTAAAGTAAGTAATTCCTTGAGAGTAATAATACTGAATGTTGGACTAAACTTACCAGTCAAGAGACACAGATTGGCAGAATGGATAAGGAAATATAACCCATCTATATGTTCTCTACAAGAATCCTACATTAGACCCAGGGACACAAGGAGGCTGAAAGTGAATGGCTGGAAAACAATCTCACAAGCAAACAATAACCCAAAAAAGGCAGGAGTAGCTATATTAATATCAGACAAAATAGACTTTAAATGCAAAACTATTTTAAGAGACAATGATGGACACCATATGTTAGTAAAAAGGATAATCTTTCAAGAAGAATGAACAATCATAAACATTTATGCACCTAACTGCGGTGCCTCCAAATACATGGGCAATCACTGGAAAAACTAAGTGAAGAAATATATGCCTCTGCAATTATAGTTGGGGACCTTAAAACACCATCCATTAGACATTACATCTAGACAGAATCAATAAAGAAACAAAGACTTTGAATAATGTATTAGAAGATCTGGATCTAATAAACATATACAGAAAAATACACCCAAATAAAGTGGGTTATACATTCTTCTCAAGTGTACATGGATCATTCTCCAGGATAGACCACATGCTAGGCCACAGAAAAATGCTCAATGAATTCAGAAAGTTTGAAATTATACAAATTAATTTCCCTTACCGCAATGGAATGAAGCAGGAAATCAGTAAGGGCCAGAGAACCAGATTATGCAAAAACATATAGAATTTAAACAAAACACACTTAGAGAAACAGTGGGTCAAGGAGGAAATCTCAAAAGAAATCAGTAGCTACTTTGAAATGAATGAAAATGACAACATCACATATCAAAACGTATGGCATGCAGCAAAATCTGTAATGAGAAGAAAATTCATAGCCATAAATGCCTATATTAAAAAAGAAGAAAGAGCTAAAATCAAAGACCTACCTGCACATCTGGTGGAATTAGAAAAAGAACAACAAACTATCCCCAAAGGAAATAGAAAGAAGGAAATCACAAAGCTTAGAACAGAATTTAATGAAATAGAAAATAAGAAAGCACTAGAAAAAAATAAAACCAAAAGCAGGTTCTTTGGGAGGATCAATAAAATTGGCATATCCTTAGGTAGCCTAACAAAGAAAAAAAGAGAGAAGATGCAAATGCATAAAATAAGGAATAAGGAAGGAGATATTACCTCTAACCCCACAGAAATAAAAAGAACCATAAGAGGATACTTTGCAAAATTATATGCCAACTAAAAAGATAATTTAGAGGAAATGTACAAATTCATAGAGACTCACAAACAGTCTACATTGATGAAAGAAGAAATTGATGAACTCATCAGACAAATCACAAGTAATGCGATAGAATCTGTCATCAAAAACCCCCCCAACTAAGAAGATCCCAGCACTAGATGGCTTCATACGTGAATTCTACCAAAGATTCTGGATAAAACTAACAGCAATCCTGCTTAAACTCTTCCAAAAAGTAGTGGAAGGAACATTAACTAACTCATTCTGTGATGCCAACATTACACTAATACCAAAGCCAAACAAGGAGGCTATAAGAAAGGAAAATTACAGATCAATCACTCTAGGATCATAGATGCTAATATCACCAATAAAATACTTGCTAATTGTATTCAACAACACATTAAACGAATTATACACCATGACCAAGTGGGTTTTTTCCCGGGTATGGAAGGACGGTTTAACATAAAAAAATCAATCAATGTAATACACCACATAAACAGATCAAAGAAAAAAATCACATGATCATCTTTATAGTCTCAGAAAAAGCATTTTACAAAATACAGCACTCTTTCCTGATAAAAACACTACAGAAAACAGGAACAGAAGGAAACTTTCTGAATATGACAAAAGTTATATATGAAAAAATCACAGCTAACATCATAAACAATGGTGAAATCCTAAAAGCTTTCCCTACAAGATCGGAAACAAGACAAGGATGCCCACTATCACTGCTGCTATTTAACATTGTGTTAGAAAGTACTTAATTGACCACAGAGAGAAGAAAAAAATATAAAAGACATCCATATTGGAAAGGAAGAAGAAAAATTTTCACTGTTTGCAGATACATGATCCTATACATAGAAAGCCCTGAGAAATATACAACAAAGATTCTACAAATTATAAATGAGTTCAGTAAAGTTGCAGATGTTAAACTCAATGTGCAATAATCAGTAGCATTTCTGTACACCAATAATGATCAATTGGAGGAGGAAATCAAGGAAAAAATACCATTTACAATACTATCTAGAAGAATCAAATACCTAGGAATAAATTTACCTAAAGATGTAAAGAAACTATATACAGAAAACTACACATCACTGTTAAAGAAAATCAAAGAAGACCTAAATAAATGGAAGAATATTTCCTGTTCATGGATATAAAGACTAAACATGTTTAAGATATCTATCCTACCCAAACTAATGTACAAATTTAAGGCAATACCAATAAAGATCAAAACAGCATTTTTTACTGAATTGGAAAATCTACCCATGAAATTTATTTGGGAGGGCAAGGGTCCCTGAATAGACAAAGACATATTGAAAAAGAAAAATGAAATCAGAGGAATCACACTACCTGACTTTAAAACTTACTACAAATCTAAAGTGGTAAAAACTCCATGGTAATGCCACAAGTATAGGCCTACCAACCAATGGAACTGAATTGAAAGTTCTGATATAGATCCTCGAATATACAGTCATCTGATATTTGGCAAGGCCACCAAGCCCATGCAACTGGCAGAGAATGGCCTCTTCATCAAATGGTGCTTGGAGAACTGGATATCCATATCCAGAAGAATGAGAGAGGAACACCATCTCATACCTCAACAAAAATCAACTCAAGATGGACTGAAAATCTGTATATAAGAGCCAAGACCATAAAGACCTTGGAAGATAATATAAGGAAGCTTCTACAGGACCTTGTAATAGGGAATCATTTAATGAACTTCACAACCAAAGCATGAGCAGAAAAAGTAAAAATAGATAAATGGGATCTCCTCAAAATTACAAACTTCTGCACTGCAAAGGAGGCTAACAAGAAAGTAAAAAGGCAGCCTACCCACTGGGAGAAAATTTTGGCAACTATGTATCTGATAGGAGCCTAATATCCAGCATATATAAAGAAATCTTACACCTCAAAAATAAAAAGAAAAACAACCCATCTAAAAAATGGGCCAGAGACTTGAAAAGACACTTCTCAAAGCAGCAAGTACAAATGGCTAAAAAGCACAAGAAAAGGTGCTTAATGTCACTAGCTATTAGGGAAAGGCAAATCAAAACTACAATAAGATACCATCTTACATCCACCCATTAGAGTGGTGGCTATTAAATATTCAAAGGACTACAAGTGTTGGAGAGGATGTGGAGGAATGGGAACCCATATCTACTGCTGGTGAGAATGTTGAATGGTCCAGCCATTAGGGAAGACAGTTTGGCAGTTCCTCAAAAAGCTAACTATAGAACTGCCATATGATCCAGCATTTCCACTGTGGATTATATAACCAGAATATTTGAAAGCAAGGACACGAATAGATATATTCACACCAATCTTTGTAGCAGCATTATTTATTATTGCCCAAAGTTGGAATCAACCCAAATTCCCATCAACAGATAAATGGGTTAACAAAATGTGGAACATACATACAATGGAATATTACACAGGTATAAAAAGGAATACAGTGCTAACACATGGGAAAACATGGATGAATCTTGCGGACCTTATATTGAGTGAAGCAACCCAGGCATTGTAGAACAAATATTACATGATCTCATTGATATGAATTAAGCAAAATCAGGCAGACTCAGAGAGCTATTACCTGGAAGATAGGTTTACAGGAAATAGAAAGGGAGAAGGTGTGAGCCAATGCCCACACAGGTGTAATTATGATAATGTCAAAGTGTGTAGTTGGACATTGAAAGGATATGACAGGGGGATAGTGATACTATTGGGTTGGGTGGTTCAATTTTGACCGGGGGGTAGAGTGGGAAGTGTGGGATTGATGGTTCATGAAACTGGTGAGAGTGTTGGGGGAGGAGCCAGGTGAACAATGGGAATTTTTGGGTATGTTGTTAAAAGTACAAAGTTGGGAACAATCTTATGGCAATATGACAAGAAAGGGTTACTGGTTTAAGGTGTTGGATGGGGTGTGGGCATTTGGGACAAGGCTCACCTGGGGAAGGTTTCTATGGAGTGTGCGAGTGATCATTTTGTCATAATGTGTTGTATCAGGGGTTGGGGACCCATGTAATGTGTGGTAAGGAGTTGGACTCCTGTTCTGGGGAGTACCAATATGTTCTCAAAGAGAGGGGTGGGAGTCTCTCAAGAGCATGTGTGGTACCTAATATGGGAGGACAAAGCAGTGTTTCAAGACCTTAGTGTTGTTGCAAGTAACTGAAACTTGTCATCCAAGGAGTGAAGACTGGTGGTTGCCAAGGGTACCAAGAGGATGGGGAGGGAGAAATAGAATAGATGAAACAGGGGGTATTATAGTGGACAATATAAGTGTTCTACATGATCTTGTAATGATTGGCACAGGCCAGGTTAAATATCAAAATTTATGAAAGGGTACGGTCTAAAATGTAAACCATAATTTAAAGCATTGACCATGTTTAGTAGCTATGTTTCACAATTTGTATATCAGTTGTAACAAATGTACCACTCACATATAAAAAGATATTAATACAGGAAGGGATAAAAGAGGAGGATACTGGGTATATGGAAGTCCCCCATATTCTGTACGTGACCTCACTGTAACAAAACTTCTTTGAAATCAAAATGAAAAAATGTAAGACACTGGGGAATAAATGGAAGAAAATGTCACTGTACATACAGGACAACAGATATTACTGTGATGAGAGGCAAAATGTCAAAAAAATGTAATATTTTTCAATTTTTAATATCCCAATTTTAAAATTTTATTTTAATTTAATTTAAATTTAAATTTATATGTACTTTATTTCTTATATTTAAACCTATCATTATTATTTTATTTTCCTGTTAATTGTATTTGGCTATTTTATTGGCTTCATTTTTGAAAAGCTTTACATCACACAACAGTTACAAGTGGGGCAGGGGAGGATCATTGGTGAGGAGTGTCAATAAAGGGGGATACATGGGAGGAAGTTCATCTGGATATACATGTAAGGTATATAAATGTGTTCAAATGTTCATGGGGCATAGTCACAGTGGTGGAGATTCACACAATAACTGAGAGAATATTGATTTCCCATCCAAGAGAGCTGTGTCACATTCTGTAATGGAGCAGCAACTGTCCCCCAAGTGCAGGATCAATAACTGGTGAAGGAGGATGATCCATTGATGGGCCCTTGATAATGATGACTATGCTTGTGAGATTTTGCTCTTGAAATTGAAACTTAGCCTATTGTTGTGGGGTGCCTAAGAGTTGCTTCCTGAGAGCCTCCTTGTTGCTCAAATGTGGACTGTCTCTAAGCCAAACTCAGCATGTGAATGCATTACCTTCGCCCCAGTGTGGGACATGATTCCTAGGGAAGAGCCTCCCTGGCACCATGGGATTGCTACCAAGAAACAAGTAATGCAACTAGAATAAGATCTTGAATAAAAGGGGGAAAAGGTAAAGACAAATGAGTTGATATGGCTAAACGACTTCAAAGTGATTCTGGAGGTCATCCCATAGGTAACATTTATGCACATCTCAGTAGGATCTCATAGACTGCCAAAGTGAATACTACCCCAAATATTGGAGCTCATGAGGGCTCTGGAGACCGCAGGTCCTATGGTAAGGACAGATAGCTCTCAAATTCGTTGCCTTGCCATTGGGCCCTACTTTGGAGTTTGTGCTCCTGAGAGAGACAGAGCTGGACTCAGTTATGGCTTCCCTACACAGGGCTCATCTTTCCCTTCTATTTAAACTTATACTTTGTGTTGTAGTTGGGAGTTGTACGTCCTAGAGTCTTGAATCATTGGACTGTCCATGTGCCAGCTGGGCCCTGAGCCTCAGCAGAGTTGCAGCAACTACTCTCCAGTACTTTGCACTCACCCAGGACAACTAAAGGAGGTGAGGATTTCTAACCACCATACCAAGCAAATGAGAGTGTCTACAACTGCAAGCAAGAGAGTCCCATCCATTGGCTATATGGGATCGAAGGCCTTTCTCAATTAGAGGTGAAGTGGATATCACTATACCAGAATCCTCAGGATTGAAGAATGAACTATGGACTAGAGTGCACTTACTGGTATTCTACCATAGACTAATTGTGATTTTGGCAATGGAAGAAATTACAACACGGATGTAGAGGCAGCAGCCACTGGTCATTGCAATGACTGATACAGGACATTATAAATCTTCCCATAACCTGCAGAATTGTGTGGGAGAGAGTGTAAACTATAATGTAAACTATGGATCATGATCATTGGCAAAGCCCCAGGATGCATTTATCAATTGCAATGAATGTGCCACACTAATGAAGGATGTTGTTTAAGTGGGAGGGTGTGGGAGGTGTGGGTAGCATGCCATATGGGAATCCCTATATTTTTTGTGTAACATTTAAGTCATCTAAGTATCTTTATTTATTTATTTTTTAATATTTATATCAGTTTTATTGGTAATAACTCTCAAATGGAAACAACCCAAATTTCCTTTAATAGTTAAGCTTTTAAATACATTGTGGTCCATCTGTACCATGAAATACCAGGCAGCAAAAAAAGCCACATAATATTGATACAAACTACACTGTGGATGGATCTCAGGATGTTATATCAAGTGAAAAAGCCAACCCTAAAAAGTTACATATTGGATGATTCCATTTATATAACATTCACAAAATGACAAAATTTTAGAGCTGGAAAACAAATTAGTGTTTGCCAGTGATTAAGAATGATGAAATCAGGATGAGGATCTGAGGGAAGTAGGTATGACCAATAACTGAATTGTACTGTACCTTGATGACATAGTGGTTAGACAAACTGACACTTGTGAAAAAATGAAAAATAATAAAGAACTGTGCACACATTTCACAAATTTCAATTCCCTGGCTTTGATATTGTACTATCATCATGTCAGAGGTTACTATTAGTGGAAACTGGGTAAGGGTATATGGGATATCTCTGTGTACTATCTTTGCAAACTCCTGTGGATCAATAATTATTTCAAAATAAAAATCAAACCAATAAATTGCATTACATTATACTGCAATGAAATGGCATTAAAATAAAAATACTATTTATAATAACATCAAAAATGTAAATATACCTATGAATCTGAAAAATTCACCCTCCTTAACTAAGTATCAATAAAAAATAAAATATATACATATTTAAAAACATTATTTAAAGTGTAAGTTGAAAGAATTTGTCCATGAGTTGCCTCCAGAGATGTAGTAGTTTGGTTGTTGTATTTTGTCTATTATTTTTATAATAACACCATTCTGTATATGAGGTCCATCTTCCCATGTCTTATTAAAAGTAGATATCAATACGTTAAGGAAGTTTACCTTCCTGAAACTTTCCTAAGTTCTCCAACCACATCTTTGTTTCAAAGCCTGTAGATGAGAGGATTGAGCATGGGAGTGAGGATAGTGTAAAAGACAGATACTACTTCATCCTCCTCAGAGATATGATGGGCTCTGGGGAGAAAGTACATGAAAATGGCTGTTCCATTTTAGAGAGACACCACAATCATATGGGAGGAACAGGTTGCCAAAGCCTTTCTCATTCTTAAATTTGATTCTAGTCTCAGAACTGAAGAGAGTATCTGACCTTATGAGGCCATAATGACAGATAATGGGATGAGGAATGCAACACCATTAATAAAAATCTCATTTTCATAATGAGATATAGCAACACAAACAGCTGGGATTTCACAAAAGAAATGTTGGATGTTTCTGGAGACACAGTATGGAAGACTGAGAGTATATATGGCATGGACCAAGACATTGAGAAGAGGACCCAATCAGGTGCCAGCCATCATGAGGGCACAGATTTTGGAGCCTGAGAAATGAGTAACAGAGAGGGTGGCATATAGCCACATAGTGGTCATAGCCATGACTGCCAGCAGGGTACACTCTGCTGAAAAAAGCGTCATGCAGAGGAAAAGTTGAATTTCACAAGAAATAAATGAAATGGTATTTTTATCAGACAGGAAATCAGTGGCTATCTTGGAGACAATAGTGGTGCTATACAAAAAGTCCATAATGGAAAGTTAACTGAGAAGGAAGTACATAGGAGTGTGGAGTTGAGAGACCAGCCAAATGATGATGATCATTATAATATTGTCAACAAGGGCAGGAAGTGCTAATAAGATGAGAGAGAAGAGGAGATTGGGAGCGGAATGTGTAGAAGAAGCCTTAGGAGAACAAAATCGGTTGCAGTGGTCTGAATGGTCCATCTCCCTTTCTGTTCTTCCCAATTCATTTTCCTCAACAGATCATACAAATATCTTTGTTTATTTTTTTTTTTCAAGATTTATTTATTTATCCCCCCCTTGCTGCTTGTGCTTGCTGTGTCCATTCGCTGCGTGTCTTCTCCGTGTCTGCTTATCTTCCCCTCACTGTGAGGTCCCACTGCATCAGCCCCTCGCACGGAGCGGGCCGGCGTGCCCTAACAAGGAGGCCCCGGGAAGCGAACCCGGGGCCTCACACATGGTAAACGGGGGCTCTATCAGTTGAGCCACACCCTCTTCCTGTTGTGAGGGCTGGCTGCATCAGCCCACTAGGCTGCGCGGGCTCGCCTGTCCTCACAAGGAGGCCCCTGGAAGTGAACCTGGGGCCTCCCATATGGTAAACAGGGGATCTATTGACTGAGCCACTCCCGCTTCCCACAAATATCTTTAATCTCACCACAGTTTGGTCCCATCATCATTTTATCTTGTGTCAACTTCATTATCTTCCCTAGTTATACAATGATGTATATTATATTGAAATATATAATATTTTCAACTCTATTTCTACCATAGTTTTACAAAAATTTACCTAGATACTATACTCTCTCTATTTTAAGGAAATATATTTAGACAACTTGAAATTTGGATAGTGTTAATAAGTAGAATTTATTTAAAAAATAAAATATTCATACACATAATCTCTCCATCTACCTCTTTGTCTCTATTTCTCTCTATATATTAATTACTTCTATATATATATGTTTATGACTATGTATACATCTACACCTATAGTTACTTTTCTATTTCTATTTCTATATTTCTATTTCTATATATATTTTTATATCCAACTTAGACATTGAAAGAGATTATCTGCTTTTGCTTATTCCTGATTTACAAGAGCTACAAACTGCATTACTGAGACAGCAGTCATAAATCATATTATATACACCTATATGAAATATATCCATTGTTTTACATATGCTATCTTACCTTTATAATATGTCTTCAAGGGATTACTTTCTTTGTTTCCAAAAGTCAAGTTTGATTTGCAGAAAGATCAGTAATTTTGCATATTTTCATAAAGATCCAGCACCATAATCACATCTACATTTTTCCAGGTACCCTGTTTCTTTGCTTCATCATGTTTCCTAATTTGTCTTTTTGAAGAAAAATCTTGTTTATCTGTACCATACATTACCACTGAATTATGGATATTAAATAAAGTACAAAATTCTCTACTGTAGATTTTAAGGCCAATTTAAAATTCTACCTGCACTGTCTTCAGAGAAAATGTCCCTTCTCTGTCCCTCTTTTCCCTTAGGTAGACCAAGCAAATTTATTCCATTGTAATTCAAATGGTCAAATTAAGGAAGTCTGTTCTCTTAGAAAAAAGCAAACAAAAATATTAATCAGTACATTAAGCATTCATAAACCATTCACAACTAACTCTAGCTGAGAACTGGAAAATTGCACTTTTGAAATCCCAAAGCAGAATTCAATAGCTCCTGCTTGGGTCCAGTATGCATGGATTTCCTTGCTGGCTTCACCACTTAATAGTGACTTCAGATATGCTGTTTAAATTTTCTTTCCTCTGATTAATCGTCTACAAAATGGTGATGATAAGAGAATGCATATTATATGGTTTTTGAGTATAAATATTTTGATGACTGTAAATCTAATTGAGCAGTACCAACTGTTGGGAGGTGCAAAAGGATTAAAAATATAAGGATAAGTGTTTATTTTTTATTTTTATGAATTGGTATAATTGAGTGTGAATTGATCCCTAATGCATAATATATTCCCTGCTGGTGGATATTTCCTACTGGTGGCTATATCTTTATGGTGCAGATCATCTCCTCCTATCATTGCATAGAACTGGTTTCCTTATAAATGCTATCATTTTATTAATTGTTCATTTAATTGTTTTTCATCTTTCAGTTGGATCTATTCTGCAAGATTCTGTCTCTCTTATTTATTATTGGTAATACCTATAAGGTGTCCAACATGATGGATGCCAGACATATAGTCTTTATCAAAAAAATTCTGAATGCTTAAAATAAATATTACTAATGAAGTTCTGCTAAAGATCTAAGAATAATTTTATTTATCACAAAGATCATTTTGGAAATCTATTTAACTTTTATATAGTAATTGTGCTGAAACAACATCACAGAATATTTTTGCCAAATTCTGAGTAGCAAAAAAGTCTTTTGAATTCCTAATGGACACAAATTGTTGAGCAACCCCATATTTGGAAATATTTAATACATAGTTATGAGCAAGAACAATTCCACAAGATAAACCAGAATAGAATAAACTCTGGTAGCTCCATGAGCCTTATATTACTCCTTTTTCCTAGCACTGACCTCCAGAGCCTAGGTTGAAGAAGACGTTTCAATACTGTCTTCAGACTTGCAATTCATATTGAGTAAAGGTTGAGAGGGAATGGCAATTCTTTTTTTTTTTTTTGTCCATCTGATTCCTTTTTTTTTTTTTTTTTTTTTTTT
>JAQZBX010052903.1:0-19014 GCA_029593785.1 Cabassous unicinctus | reverse complement strand
TGGAGGAGACCCCAGCAGTGCCCCTGGCCCTGCCCTGCTGGGGGAGACCACCCCCACAGGAAATGGGCAGCGCAGCCTGGCGGGCTCCGAGGGCCTGTCCAAAGAGCAGCTGGAGCATCGGGAGCGTTCCCTCCAGACGCTGCGAGACATCGAGCGGCTGCTGCTCCGCAGTGGGGAGACCGAGCCCTTCCTCAAGGGGCCCCCAGGAGGTGGCGGCGAGGGGGGGCCACCAGCACAACCCCCCTCTGCCCCGCAGCAGCCACCCCCGGCCCCTCCCGGGGGGTTGAAGAAGTATGAGGAGCCCTTGCAGTCCATGATTTCACAGACACAGAGCCTGGGGGCTCCTCCGCTGGAGCATGAAGTGCCCGGGCCCCCCCCGGGTGGGGACATGGGGCAGCAGATGAACATGATGATGCAGAGGCTGGGCCAGGACAGCCTGACGCCCGAGCAGGTGGCCTGGCGCAAGCTGCAAGAGGAGTACTACGAGGAGAAGCGGCGGAAGGAGGAGCAGATGGGGCTGCATGGGGGCCGCCCTCTGCAGGACGTGATGGGCATGGGTGGCATGATGGTGAGGGGGCCGCCACCCCCCTACCACAGCAAGCCTGGGGAGCAGTGGCCTCCTGGAGTGGGCACCCAGCTGCGGGGGCCCATGGATGTTCAAGACCCCATGCAGCTGCGGGGCGGCCCTCCCTTCCCTGGCCCCCGTTTCCCAGGTACCCAGATGCAGCGAGTGCCTGGGTTTGGGGGCATACAGAGTTTGCCCATGGAGGTGCCCATGAATGCCATGCAGAGGCCCGTGAGGCCGGGCATGGGCTGGACTGAAGACCTGCCCCCCCTGGGGGCGCCCAGCAACTTTGCCCAGAATGCCGTGCCCTACCCAGGTGGGCAGGGCGAGGCGGAGCGATTCATGACGCCTCGGGTTCGCGAGGAGCTGCTGCGGCACCAGCTGCTGGAGAAGCGGTCGATGGGCACGCAGCGCCCCCTGGGCATGGCCGGCGGTGGCATGGGGCAGGGTGTGGAGATGGAGCGAATGATGCATGCGCACCGGCAGATGGACCCAGCCATGTTCCCTGGGCAGATGGCTGGGGGCGAGAGCCTGGCGGGCACGCCCATGGGCATGGAGTTTGGTGGCAGCCGGAGCCTCCTGAGCCCCCCCATGGGGCAGTCTGGCTTGAGGGAGGTGGAAGCCCCCATGGGGCCAGGCAACCTCAACATGAACATGAACGTGAATATGAACATGAACATGAACCTGAACGTGCAGATGACCCCGCAGCAGCAGATGCTGATGTCGCAGAAGATGCGGGGCCCGGGTGACATGATGGGGCCTCAGGGCCTCAGTCCTGAGGAGCTGGCCCGGGTTCGGGCCCAGAATGGCAGCGGCATGATGGGAGGCCCCCAGAAGATGCTCATGCCTTCGCAGTTCCCCAGCCAGGGCCAGCAGGGCTTCTCTGGGGCCCAGGGACCCTACCAAGCCATGCCCCAGGACATGGGTAGTGCCCAAGACATGTTCAGCCCTGACCAGAGCTCGCTGCCCATGGGCACCGTGGGCACCACCCGGCTCAGCCACATGCCTCTGCCCCCTGCATCCAACCCTCCCCCCGGGTCCATGCATCCAGCCCCCAGCCGGGGGCTGGGCAGGCGGCCTTCAGATCTCACCATCAGTATTAACCAGATGGGCTCACCCGGCATGGGGCACCTGAAGTCGCCCACCCTCAGCCAGGTGCACTCACCCCTGGTCACCTCACCCTCCGCCAACCTCAAGTCCCCCCAGACGCCCTCCCAGATGGTGCCCTTGCCTTCCGCCAACCCGCCGGGACCTCTCAAGTCGCCCCAGGTCCTCAGCTCCTCGCTCAGTGTCCGTTCGCCCTCTGGCTCGCCCAGCAGGCTCAAGTCCCCTTCCATGGCGGTGCCTTCTCCGGGCTGGGTCGCCTCACCCAAGACAGCCATGCCCAGCCCTGGGGTGGCCCAGAACAAGCAGCCGCCTCTCAACATGAACTCTTCCACCCCCCTGGGCAGCATGGAACAGGGTGAGTCAACTGGGCCCGGCAAGCAGGCCTTGGGCTCTGCGGCCGTGGGAAGCTCTGGGGTGGGCATGCCCCCGCTGGGGCAGGCGGGCAAGCTAAGGCACCTGGACCCCGGGCCCAGCGGTGGGTGGCCCTGCTGGAGGGGCAGATGATGGCAGTTGTGTGTGGGCTCTCAGGGAGCACGGGTTCCTCTCCCTGGCATTTGAGGGGGACGTGAGGTTGCAGGAATTGCTTGAAGACAGGTGGGCAGTGGTGCTAGTGGGGGCCTATGTTCAGTGGGACATCTCAGTAGAGGTGTGCCGGAAGGGTCGGGTGGAGATGTGGGGCGCTGACCTCTTCCTGAGGTCACCCCTGCTCTCTTTCTGCCTCCTCGCTTCCATAGGTGCTCTCCCACCCGGCGGCCCCCGGAGCAACTCCTCGGCGCCCCCTGCCAACCCTCCCAGCGGCCTCATGAACCCCAGCCTGCCATTCACTTCCTCCCCAGACCCCGCGCCTTCCCAGAACCCCCTGTCCTTGATGATGTCCCAAATGTCCAAGTACGCCATGCCCAGCTCCACCCCGCTCTACCACAACGCTATCAAGACCATCGCCACCTCGGACGACGAGCTGCTGCCCGACCGGCCCCTGCTGGCCCCGCCGCCCCCGCCGCAGGGCTCCGGACCAGGTGCGAGGCCCGGGAGGGAGGGGCTGCGGAGAAGGGGAGAGGCGCCGTGGGCACCGCATGGGCCCTGTGCCGGCGCCGGCCTTACCCATTCCAGGGGTGCGTCGGCCTGTGACTGCGTCCACTTGCAGCAGGCGGTTAGTGAAACCAACCCAGGACGCCAGGGCGTCTTTCCAACACCCGTTGGCATGTCCGTGGCAAAACGAGGCCAGAACTTAGGTTCCTTGGCTTCTACCTTCAATGCTTAGGGCAGGCCATTGTGGTGTGAGCCCTCACACTGGCCCCACCCTGACTGGGGAGTGGGCAAGTTCTGGATTCTGCACCCCACCGGGTACACACAGCTCCTGACCCCCTCTCCCTCTTTGCCCACAGGGATCAGCAACAACCAGCCCGCCCCGATGCACCTGAACTCGGCCACTGCCCAGAGCCCCGTGGGCATCAACCTGCCAGGCCAGCAGCCCCTGTCCCATGAGCCCCCGTCTACCATGTTGCCCTCCCCCACCCCCCTGGGCGCCAACATTCCACTGCACCCCAATGCGCAGGGGACAGGAGGCCCCCCTCAAAACTCCATGATGATGGCTCCGGGGGGCCCAGACTCCCTGGGTGCCCCCTGTGGCCCCGTGCCCAGCTCTTCCCAGATGATGCCCTTCCCCCCTCGGCTGCAGCAGCCCCACGGTGCCATGGCCCCCGGTGGGGGCGCGGGGCCTGGCCTGCAGCAGCACTACCCCTCGGGCATGCCCCTGCCGCCGGAGGACCTGCCCCCCCAGCCGCCAGGCCCCCTGCCCCCCCAGCAGCACCTGATAGGCAAAGGCCTGGCCGGGCGCATGGGCGACGCGTACCCACCGGGCGTGCTCCCTGGGGTGGCATCCGTGCTGAACGACCCTGAGCTGAGCGAGGTGATCCGGCCCACCCCAACCGGGATCCCCGAGTTCGACCTGTCGAGGATCATCCCCTCTGAGAAGCCAAGCAGCACCCTGCAGTACTTCCCCAAGAGCGAAAACCAGCCCCCCAAGGCCCAGCCCCCCAATCTGCATCTCATGAACCTGCAGAACATGATGGCGGAGCAGACCCCCTCACGGCCCCCCAACCTCCCGGGCCAGCAGGGCGTCCAGCGGGGGCTCAACATGTCCATGTGCCACCCCGGACAGATGTCCTTGCTGGGCAGGACAGGCGTGCCCCCTCAGCAGGGCATGGTGCCCCACGGCCTGCACCAGGGCGTCATGTCCCCCCCACAAGGCCTTATGACCCAGCAGAATTTCATGCTGATGAAGCAGCGGGGTGTGGGGGGCGAGGTCTACAGCCAGCCCCCCCACATGCTCTCCCCGCAGGGCTCCCTCATGGGCCCCCCGCCCCAGCAGAGCCTCATGGTGTCCCACCCCCTGCGGCAGCGCAGCGTGTCTCTGGACAGCCAGATGGGCTACCTCCCGGCGCCGGGCAGCATGGCCAACCTGCCCTTCTAGCGGGCCCTGCTGGGGCCGCAGCTGGGGCCCGGGTTGCAAACACGCTAACCTTAGAGACGTTTCTTCCCCTCTGGTGTTGGGATGGCCTGGGTCAAGGGGTGGGGGTGGGAGGGGGCTTGTGGGGGGAGTGGCATTTGTGGAAACCAGATGTGCTGGCAGCTTAGGGGGAAGTGGCAGAGTGGGTGGGGGGAGGGGTGGATGTTGGATGGGGGTTTTGTTCCGTTTCGGCCACCAGGACTGCCCCTCCCCCACCCTCGCCCCAGTTCCTATGGAGCCTCTCTCCTCCCTCTCTCTCTCTCTGCACCCACTCTAGTTCAGCTTTGCTTTTGGAGTCCTGGATCGGGGTGGGGGGGAGAGGAAGGAGAGGCCCCTCTCTTCATCCCTTCCCTTCCGGCCACGTCTCCTGGGCCTTCCATCTCTCCAGCACCACTTTCCTCCTTGGTACCTCCACGCCCACCCATCTTTCCTTCTGTCTTTTCCTGCCTTCTCCCTGCTGACGTGGCTGACCCCCTGCGGGGGGCGCAGGTGCCAGCCGTGGCTGTAAATAGAGCGCTGGGCTTTTGTGCTGGTTTGTGCGTGTGCTGTATTTCTGTGTTTTGATAGACGTCACACAAAAAAAGGATAAAAGAAACCCTTCCCCCTTCTTGGAACTCTTGCCTCCTCCGTCCCCCTGGACCAGGGACATGTAGTCCTACACACCCACCCACTGTTGGCAGCGTCTCTGGCTTGATAAAGGATGCCATTCCTGTCCCCTCCCCAAATGGTAAAAGGACGCAGATGCCTCACACCTAAAGCTAGTCAGACCACCCCAGCTTCCGCCTGGTGAGCCCCAACAGGGCTGAGACCCCCCTCCGGGCGGCAGCCTGTCTGCTGCTGAGTGATTCAGGGAGCACGTGTGTGCAGAGGCACACGTGTTGGCCCACACCGGTGACACGGAGCCCTGGCTGCCCAGCCATGGGTGTCCAGTCCCCTGCTGCTACATCTTAGCCAGAACTTGAAGTCTTTTGTCCCCAGTCTGGGATGAAGGGAAGGAGGAAGAGGAGGTGGCTGTGTGGAGCTATGCAGGGGTGGCGTGTGGTGGCAGATGTCCTGTACCTACTGCAGTACCCAAGTGACCCCCAGGCCTTGGCTCTTGGAGGCTGCCACCTACTTGGATAAGGAGGAAGGAAGAGGGTTTGGCTGAGTCAGTCTGCCCCCCCTGAGGATGGAATGAGGGGGGTTGGGGGAAGCAGGGTAGCATCCCACTGCCTCCTCGCTGGCAAGGTCCCTCTGCCCAGGGCTCAGGGCTGTGGGCCAGGTCTGTCTGTGCCCACCCAGGCTCAGCCACTGCCACCCCCTTCGCCCCCTACTCTCCCCCAGAAGGGTTCCCCACATGCCCCTGGTCAGAGCTGAAGCCATACACAAATAGGTGTTTGCCACCCCCCCACACCTCCCACCCCTGCCCCTTGGCCCCAGGAGAAAAAACTTCTCCTTTTCTCACTTCCTTTGCTGCCTTGGGAAGTGCCCGGGGGCAGGTCTCAGCCGAGGCCTTCTGCACTCCGCCTCCAGGACCAAGGGCCCTTTCTGGACAGGGTGTCTTCTGCCCCCACCCCCAGCCTGCCCGGCCCGCTGGGCCTGGTCTCGCATGGGCAGCTGTGACGCAAAGGGAATCCACCCCCAACCCCACCCCTCCCAGTCTGGTGCTGTCCTCTCAGTCCACCAGCAGCCGGTTCAAGCTCTTCCTGGGTTGCTGGCAGGCTCCCGTCTCCCCCAGCACCTCCCAGGGGCCAGGGCCGGGTCCTCTGTGTTTGGGGCCACCTGTCCCCCCATCCTGCCAGGCATTGTGCCTGTCCTGCCTCACCCGTGAGCCCCTTACCCCAGACCCAAGACTTCCCAAACTGCCCCGAGGAGGGAGAGGTCAGACCGCAAAGGGCCCGTGCCCTCCCCTCCCCCGCCACCTCCACCACCTGACTAGCTTTCCAAGGTGAACTCCACAGGCCAGCCCACTTCCTCCATTCATGGCCATGCCCCAGCCATTTTGTACCATTATATAAATATATATATAAATATAAATATATAAATACAATATGTGAAGACATCTTCTTGGTTTTTATTTTGAAACAATTTTTAGGCTTGTTCCGGGGGTCTCTGTGCTGCCTGTACTGTATTGACCTGTTTTATAGGTGCCTTTTTATTAAAAAGAGAAAATTCAAACTCCAACCTCATGCCTTTTTGCTTCTGTGTCCAGCTCCTCCGCTGCCCAGCTTGCTGTTGGGTGTTGGGGAAAAAAGGGGGACCCCAGGGCTTACCCAGTGGTCCGTGGTGAAGGCACAGCCCCCGGGGCCACAGCTCTGATTTCTCCAGTGGGGGCCGCCCAGGGAGCTCGGCTGATGGGCTTGAGAGGGACTGGGCAACCCAGATGGACCCTCAGCAAGTGCGGGGGTCCCTGACCTGAAGCCCTCCCCACCCCCATCGGAGGCTGTGTGGGAGGGAGGGAGAGCCCAGAACCGCCCCAGAGGCCCCCAGCGCAGAGCAGCTTCCTCTGGTTCCATCTGAGTAGTATCCTCTCAGGGGCAGGCCACAGCTTCCCCAGAGGCCTGGGGACTTCCCTGCCCGGGCTCCTTCCCTCAGCCTGGCCTGCGCGCTCTGGGCCTGGCCTGTGGCCCGGGGCTGGGTGAGATGACCCCCACAGGTCCCCTTCGGTCTGCCGGTTTTGATGCCTCCTTTCTCCTGAGAGGGGTTGCCTTCTCCTCCTCAGGGGTCTACATGTCCATTCTGCCTTTAGCCAGTACCCCCTCTGCTGAGGCCTGGGTCCTCCTCTCTGCGGCTCTAGGAACTTCCATTGCCCCCTGAGAACCAGTCTGCCTCCTTCCCCACCAATCAGTGCTCAGAACCCACCAGGGCTCTGGCTCTTGCCCCCCTTGGCCCATCCTGGGGGCTCTGTCCTGGCTTTCCTTGGATGGAGGAAATAGCTGGGTTCTCTTTATGCTTGTCCTTCTTTGGGGCTGGGGAGAGAGAATCTTTTTCTTCCCCCACTGGCCTCCTCCCTTGCTGGCTTGGCCTCTGTTCTTCCTCAGAACACTGGCTGTGCCTCTGAGGGCACCTGGTGTCTGCCCTTGGCCTGCAGATGTCCCTGGGCCTGGCACCTGTTCAGAGCCAGGGGCAGCTACCCAAACTGGGTCAGTCCGAGCCTCCTGCTTGGTCAAGATGGCTGCAGGGCTGGGGGCCTTGCAGAATGTCTGTGTCCATTAGAGACTCCATTGTCAGCCCCAGCCTCCACCTGGCTTCCCCTGGCAGGTGGGTGGAAGAAGTGGGTGGCAGTGGAGGCCAGTGGTCCGTAAGATGATGGAGTGTGTTCTGGGAGGGGGAAGAAGTACAAGTTGTTTCCTGAGCTTTTGGGTGGTTAGGGTAAGATGAGGTGTGTGGGGTCCTGTCAGCCCAAGGCGAGGCAGGGGGCCACAGGTCTCCTTTGCTTTGCTTTGGGGCTGCTTTCCCTTCCCTGGGCTCCAGCCTAACCCTGGGGCTGGGAGAGGAGCTGGCTGTCCTGGAAAGAGGGGTGGGTCCATCCCATTCCCCAAATGAAGAACACTGGCCAAAGTGAGCTCTTAGAGTTCAGCTCTTCTCAGGAGGGGTTCCAGAGTTGCTGCATCCCCCAAGAAAGCAGAAACAAAGGGGGGTCCTAGGACCTAGAAGGTGGAGATGGAGGTGGCATTTTCTGACTCAGAGAGACTGCTCTTGCGCCAACTAGGGAAGAGCTGGCAGAGGGAGGCAAGGCTGGCACAGCCCAGCTTGGCCAGAAGCCGAGACAGGTCACTACGGAACTTCACGCCGGCGAAAGTGTAGAGCACAGGGTTGAGACAGCAGTGGGCCAGGCCCAGGAACTCACTTGTCGTGATGGCCACGGGGAGGTAGTCATTCAGCCGACAGCTGTTGCCTACAGTCCCCAGCCTCACCAGGGTGTCCAGGAAGATGATGACATGGTAGGGAGACCAGCAGAGGAAGAAGACGCTCGTCACCAGGATGGCCACTCGGATGGCCTTCTGCCGCTGAGGGCGCCGCTGGGCCTGGCACAGCCTGTGCACCACCCCCACGTAGCACCAGCCCATCACCAGCATCGGCAGCAGGAACCCGCCAATGTGGTAGAGGAAGCGGGAGATGAACCAGGCATTGGATTCTGCTTGGTTCTCTTGGGAGAAGGTGCAGCGTAGCAGGGAGTTGTTGTGGCGGGGTTGGCTGATCTTGGCGAAGAGGATCTCCGGCAAGGCGAAGAAGAGGCCGGCCAGCCAGATGGTGGCACAGGTCATGTGGATGGAGAGGGGCCGGCGGTGGCGGTAGGCGTGGACGGCGTGGACGATGGCCAGGTAGCGGTCCACAGCGATGCAGGCAAGGAGCAGGCTGCTGCAGTAGAAGTTGACCTTGTGCAAGGCGATCACAACTTTGCAGAGGACGGTGCCCAGGACCCAGCCTACAATGCCCTCGGCCACCGCAAAGGGCAGGATGAAGACCAGGAGGAGATCGGCCACTGCCAAGTGGAACAGGAAGGTCTCGGTGGAGCTGCGTGTCTGCCGGTGCCGCTCCAGGATCACCAGCACCAGGATGTTGCCCACCATGCCCAGGAGGAAGATGAGGCCGTAGGCCAAGGGCATGAACACGGCCTTGAAGGAGGCAAGTGGGGGCCCCTCCTCTGCAGCGCACAGGTGGTTTTCCACCAGGGTCTCTGTGCTGTCACTGTAGTTGCTGAATTCCTTGTACTGCAAGGGGGAAACAGGAGTGCAGAAGTGAGGACCCTCTCAGAACAGGGCTTTCCACTCACTTGTTGCTTTTCCCTTATCCCCCACCCCCCACCAGGCTAAGTGCTCTTGTCCCTGCACTTCCCGTAAGTCCCACTGACTAAATCCCAATTTTCCTTTGTGAGCCCTTGGACAAATCACTTTGCCTTTTCCAACTTCAGCTTTCCCCTCATTAGGTAGGGACGGGATAAAAGGAGATACATGGTGTGGATGTGCTGGGCAAACTCTGAAGTGCTGTGCACCTGTAAGTCATTTTGTGTGTTTCTGTGTATGGGAGGCTGCAGGCTCGGGACTGGAGTCAGAGCTTCACTTGTGGGAAAGGATCTGAAGCCTAGGATGTCCTGCCCTGCTGGCTTTCTCTTGACTGTCCCCTCTCTGTCCTATTGTAATTGTAGTGATCGCCTCCCATTTGTTGAGGATGTTAGTGCTTTCCAGGCCTCATTTCCTCTCATCTACACAACCAGCTCAAGGTATATAATGCTACTCCTATTTTATAGCTGTGACCTACCCAAGATCACGGAGCTAGTAAATGTCAGGTTCATTCGAACCCGTTTGTCTATCTCTAGGGCCAAGGTCTTCACCACTAGGCAGCACTGCCGGGGCTTCCCTCCAGGGCCCGAGAGAGAACAGCAGATGCTCCCACGACTGGCCACCACCAGTAACCCCCTACCCATCTCTGCTGACAGCAAGGAGATCTTTGAAAGCAGGAAGCCCAGAAGCAGACAGAAGAGAGGGGACACAGGGAGACCCAGGAACTGGAGTGAGGGAGGGAGCCTGTTCCAAGCGAAAGGGGCGTGCCCACTTCATCTCCGGAAGTTTCCTCCTCCCCATCCTCCTCCTTTGCCCCTCCCCCTCCCCTCCCCGCACTCAGGTTGTTTACCAGCTAACCACAAAGGAAGCCGTGGTGCCTGTTTTCATACCTTTCACTCACAGCTGTCCCGCTGCACCTGTTCCTTCGTGCTCCCCAGCCCTGTTCTTTCCAGCCCCTTCCCCATGATAATTCAAGACCCATTATGACTAACCTATGTGGGTTCAAAAAAACAGTTCTCTAAAGATGAGTCCCAGGAAGGCAGAGGATGGAGTGGGGTACTCTTTCCCCCAGGCTCTGGGTCATCTCACGCTATCCTCCTTCCAAGAGAGGAGGGTCCTGGGGGCCTGTGGTTGCACTGGCTAACCACAGGGCTTTCTTGTCACCCAGGGGCCTGGCTCCCAATAGTGGCAGACCCCTTCCCCACCCCAGGTCTTTCCTTTCTGGTCCCCATTAGAAGGGATGCCATCTGCCCCCTTCCCACCATTCCTCTGCCATTGCCTCAGCCCAGGCTTCATTACCCCAATGCTCAGGGGGGCTGTCTCTCTGTGGGACCCAGACATTCCTGTGCTCTTGGCCCCACTCCCTCCCCTCTCCTACCCAGAGGGCAGGGTGAGTTTTCCAGCACACATCCCTTCCTTCAGGGTCCTGCTCCAAGTTTTTTACTGGCCCCCTGTCAACTATAAGCAGTGGTTTTCTTTTGTTTTTGTCTTTATCCTTTTTCTTTTCACTGTCACATTTACTAGCAAAGCCAATTATAAGAAAAAGTCATGTTTGTCATAAAAGTTCATCAGTAGAAGATTGGAGGGTGGCAACCCCAGTGCACTCACGTAACAGAATATACGATGCAATGCAAAAGAAATGAGGTTTTTCCCCTTAGGGAAAGATGTCTGAAACATATTGCTAAATTTCAAAACCAATTGCAAAGCATCCCCTACAGCATGGTCTCCTGGACTTTCTTAGAGTGCCCAATATATATTCCCCTGACCTTTCAACCCTCATCATGTCCTTTAAGGCTTTAAGCACCTTATCCTCCACATACCTCATTCTCCCAGCTGCCTGCCACCAACACCCCTGCACATCCCTGTCTCCAAAACTTTGCTCAAACTCTTCCTTTTGCTGAGGAGTCTTTTTTTTTCCTGCTTAAGTAATTACTACCTTCCTTCGAGGCCCAACTCAATCCCTCCTTCCTCCATCCTTCCTAGCTCTTCCCACTTGGAATTACATTCACTCTTCCCCATGCGTGTGTGTGTGTGTGTGTGTGTGTGTCTTGACTCAGGGCTGCGCTGGCTGGTCGTGCACTCGACGCTGAGCTCCTGAAGGCAGGCGCCACGCCTTTGCCTTCTGGGTCCCCTGTGCCGGGCCATATGCTTTACACACGACAAATGTGCGGCAGATGTTTGCTGAACTGCTTTGATAGCCACTTCCCAGAGGAGGCCAGGGGCCTTCCTAGTCTGGGGCTTTAGGTCATAAAGTCCCTCTCATGCCTCGGCAGCCTGGAGCCTATCCTGGGTTCTCTCTGGGGCTTGGGAGCTATTTCCAACCTTGTCGCTGAGCAAGACCATTTGACTCATACTGGAATTCAGCAGGAGCTAAAGGGGAAAGACAGTGAGATGAACGGTTTCCGAGTAGAGCAAAGCAGTCCTGACAGAGGGAAGAGAGATGCAGGGCATGGGGTGGTTAACGAGGCTGGACTCCACCGGCCTCAGTTGTGGTTGGAGCTTGCCTGTCACACTGCCCATGGGAGGGCTTGGGTCCAGCCAGACTGGCCCAGAAAGTCCTTTATGAGAACCGCTCAAGTCCTTGATCTCCAAGACATCCAGGCTGAGTAGTATATTGCTCATTTAAAGTCAGTGTGGCGGAAGATTCCACAGGCCCCAGAGCCTCCTGTCTCTTGGGAACATAGGTTTAGAGGAGGGTAGGAGCTTACTGCCCCTTCCTCCTTGCCAAGAGGCGTTTGTTTGGCAAAGTGTTAAAGCAGAGAGGGGAAGATGGGAGGAGGGGTGCTGGAAGTTAGCAGCACATCTCAGCAGGTGTCAAACAGAAGATTTGGGGGCTCGGGAGTGGCACGTGTTAAAGCCACTTCCCATACACAGGGGATCAGGCACGCCCACCCTACCCCAAACCATTGAGGGAGGACATAAAGCAAGGTAGGCTCTGGCCTGGTGGTTAAGTTGAGGAATTAGGAATCCTAATACCATGAGGAGTGTGGTGTCCTCCGAGACTCACACTCAGAGGGAGCACAGCGCAGGCACTTTGGACAGGTGACTTGCCCATTCTTTGATCTAAGAAGCTGCAGAATATAAGACACCCCCACACACACACACACTCACATGCTTCTGGCAACATGTCCCCTGGATAGACCCAGACAAGTGCCTAGATGGGCCACCCCAGCATGCGGCACAGACAGGCAAGGAGTGGACAGTGGGCTCCACCTAAGCCAAGAACCCATGCCCCAAAGAAAGCAAGAAAACATCAAGACTGGAACGAAGCTGAGCACGGAGCCAGAAGTTAGCAACCTGCAGTGAATGCAGTGAGCAGGACTAGGGGTTGGGGGTGGGGGGAGGCATTAGGTGGGGGGAAGAGATGCCAAGCATGGGGGTATTACAGTGTGACTCTCCTCCTGCCCTCCCTTTGTCCTTGCTCGGGAGCCACTTCAAGCCCCAGGCCCCTCCCTGGGTAATTAAGGTCTCCAGTCCCATGTGATCTCGCTAAGCCTGAAGCTGCCTCCCTGCCCTGCGCTGCCAGCATGGAGCTTGGAAACATTTGCTGGCTGGGATGCTATGTCAGTAGGTGGAGGGGTGGCAGTGGTCTCTAGGGGATTCCTTGGGGGGCTCACACCCTGTCTTGGGTGAAGACACAGCTGGGGGATGGAACACGCTTTCAGACATGTCAGAGTTCTCCACAGGCTGGAACTGGAGCCAAGCTAACCAGATGGAATTGTGTGGGGAAAACTATCCAGACCCAGACCCAGGTCAAAACCATCAACTGTCCAAGTACAAGGTAGGAAAGAACTGGCTTAACAATAGTTCATGAGAAAAAGACTCAGGAGTTTGTTGTCTGAAAGTTTGAGATGAGTCAACAGGGTGACGTGGCTTCCAGAAAGTCTAGTGTCACCTTCCTCCAGGTGAAAAGAAATCCGTGGGAGGGCAACTGGGCACCAACCGCTGTGGCCTGGACCTGTGTCTGGACAGAGTGACCAGTGTGCTGAGGGGTCTGGGAAACTCTGGAAGCAAGTTTTCTAGTCCTAGGAGTGTAGAGTCTTGGGAAGAGGAGACTTGAGTCCCTTAGGGCAGTCTTCAGGGATTGGAAAGAGCCCCTGTGGACAAGAGGACAGAGAACGGGCTTGTTGGGTGAGCTTGCAGAAGGCAGACCAGGAGCAACAGGCAGAAGTTGGGGGGAGGGCTGTTTCAGTCGAAGGAGAGAGAACTTTCTACAGGCAAAACTGTCCAACAATGGTATAGGGCCCTTGGGAGGAAGGGGAATGTTTGAGCCCAAGTGTACGGGAAGGGATTCCTGCCCTGGGAAGGGGCTGGACCCTTCCATCAAATGTCCCTTGCTCACAGCTCCTAGATGCTGACTCTCTGTCTTTCATGCCCTGCCTGGCACTGAGCTGCTTCTCAGGAGGATCTGCATCTAGCTCAGCACCTGGGAGCTGGTCTGCTTCTCCAGCCTGTTGTGCAGCCAGTGAATGCTCCAAGCTAACCTTCTCAGCCCCAGCAGCGGCACAGGGCTGCTGCTGAGTGTGTGGCTCAGCGGGGCTGAACCCAGGATGCCAGGGGCCCGAGTCATGCTGGCTGCAGGAGGTGTCAGCACACGGGGTGCAGATCAAGCTCTGGCGATGGGGAGCATGCAGGCTCCATCTCCTTTTATGTCCCTGCCTGAAGCTGGGAGTGAGACAGGCCAGGCATTTCTTATTCCAGCTTTCAGTGGCCAGAGGGGCCATGGGGTTCTGGAGAAACGAGACTGGGCTAAGGGGTGGAGGGGTAGTCTGTATCCCTCAGGCCTCTCTTCCTTCAAAGGGCCCACAGTCCCTAAAGACCATCTGAGACTCTGGCTTGCCATTGATCACATTTTCCCCGTCCCCTGCCCCCATCCTTCAGGAGTAAGCCTGCCAGACTCCTCTTCCAGCTCTACCCAAAGATTTTTGGCCATTAGGAACATGACGCTGCACTGGCTGTGGTTCTGCGGGAGACTTCAAGCTCACACTAACTGTACTGGGTCTTTAGATTTAAGGAGGCCCCACTTGGCACCCTAAAATCCCCTTACACTTTGGGGCCAGAGTCACCAGGCCTAGGGACAGGTAGACTTGTCTCCTAGATGTGTAGAGCACCCACTTGAAGCCAATTTCTTGGGATAGTACTGACTTCAAATACTTTGTCCCATCATTCCTGAATGAATGCTCATTCTCAATTCCAAAATATAGGCCATTCGGCCAGAAGAGTGGAATCAGCCATGGTCTGCGTCCTCAGAGAAGGCAAGAATTCCTAATGAGGCTGCATGGACTGCATGCCTGAACCCAGATTCTCACCACCTCCCTGGGTCTCGCCCTTACCTCAGACCCCTTCACCCACCCACAGTGTCAGCTGGGCCTCCTGCATTGCTGCTGCTCTGGGACTTTTGACCTGGTGGTGGTGGGGGATCTTCCCACCCCCCAAGGTAAAGCCCAGAGACAGCCTAGACTGGTTTTGGTTCCTCTTCTTCACACCTCCTTGATGAAATGAGATGGTACATGTGAAATGGTTTTATGGGCTGTGATGTTCTGGACACACTTAAGTCATGGTTTGTGATGATCATCACTGAGAAGAAGTCTTGGGAAGCCAGGCTGCCCTGAGGCCTGGGCCAGCTCCATAGCAGCTTGCCTCCTGGCTGGTGTGCAGGGTGGAGCTGGAGGCATAGTTTTTGACTATTCACTGCAGGTGCACCAGCCCAGACCCCAATCTGCTGGGAGGAGGCTCCAAGCTCTCAGATCAAGATACTTGTAGACAGGGATTTCTCTAGTCTGCCTAGCTCTACCCTCCCAGCAGGATGGGTCTTTGGCATGCCCACCCTAGGGACCTCCTTCTTCTTCCTGGTATTAACCATCAAGATTTGTTTTTTATTTGGAGCCTCCCTCCCTGGAAATTAGCAGCCCACCTTAAGAGATTAGTCATTTTAAGCAGCTCAAGTTGATCTTGGAATTCAAGAGAAGGAAGGCAAGCAGGATGACCAACACTTGACTTATGGCCAAGAGCCCCCAGTTCTTAACCCAACATTGGAGGGTTGAACCCGGTGTTCTATGAAAGTGAACCAATGCTTGGTTTGAGCAAGGACAGGGAACGGAAGAGGAAGCAAAAGGAATGGAAGAAGCTGGAATAACTGCAGAGAGAAATGGTCAGAGAAGACCTTCAATGCCTCACAAGGCAGTAAATACTTACTGAAAAACTACCATGTGCAAACCATCTATGAGCCAGTCACCCCAGGGCCTCTGTGCTGGGGGACTGCCAAGACTGCTCAAGGCCCCACTGAGAGGAGGTGGGACAGAGGGAGAGGACCTGTGCTGGAGGGGGGTGGGCAACGGCTCTGGAGAGAGAGCGTGTAGGAGGGAAAGTGAAAGCAGGAGGAGAACTGGGAGCTGGTTGAAGAAGAGCTGCGGAGCCCAGAGGGTCCCAAGACTCTTGGGATCCTGGCTAGACCCTGAATGAGGGGTTGCGGCACGCACGGGTGCCGGCCGAGGACCGCTCGTTTCAGGTGTGATGTGAAGCACATCACCGGGTCTCGCCCTGAACTGTAGGTTTTTTTTGTGATATGGGATGTGCCCTGCTTGCTGTCCCCTGCCCCCTGCCGCCACCTGTCTCCAGTAGGTCACACAGTAGAGCCAGGCATGCAATTAGGGGAAACTCTTGAGGTTTCTCAGAAGCCAGGACGGGCCAGGTCTCGAGTTGGTTGTTATGATTTCCAACTGGGTCAGGTCTCGTGGTCAGCCTGAAGCTGCCGGCAGAGGAAAACACCCAGTAACCTAATCAGGCGAAGCGGGGGCCTGTGATGAGGGTCCGGGTGGGAGCACAGTGCCTTGTCACGGCAGCGGGGTTTTAGTCTGTAATTAGAGTCAGGGCTACTGCCATGCAGTCCCCCAGGGCCCTGTGCTTAGAAAGGCCCGGCGCTTGGTTCAGTGCTCTGCTGCCGTCGTCTTGAAATTCTTAATAATTTTTCAACAAGGACCTTGCGTTTGCATTTTGCATTGAGTCCTGCGAATGATGTAGCTGGTCCTGATTAGACTGATGGTTCTGACTCTGCCCTGAACAGGGAATTGGAGCTGAGAGGCTGGGCCTGCCCTTCTCCTTTCCTTCTCCCTGTGCTCTACTTGCCCCTCCAAGCCTCGGGATCTGGGCAAGTGAGAGGCAGGCTTTTCCAGGCACGTCTGGGTACACAGTCGGTGGAGTTACAATGCTGGACTCCAGCCCGGGGAGCTGGAGGGAGTTGGAGAATACTTGAGAGAGAGTTTAGGGTCAGGAGAGCTGGTGAGCGCAGGAGAAAGGGCTGCAGATCCTTCACGCTGTAGCCCAGAATGTAGCTCGAGAAGAGTCCTTTCCCCAGAAGTGCCCTTGGCCGTGGGGGAAAGAGAAAAATGACAGCAAAGAAGTTTCCCAGAGACCCTTAACGTCTGTGCTGCTGCACGAGGAGCCCCGGGGGTCTCTGGTTGAGCTGCTCCTCCCACCTCCAGCCTCTGGATGCCCAGTGACAGCCAAGCCAACTGAACCACAATGCTGCCTTGGGGAAACCTGGGTGACCAGTGCCTGGGACGGCTTTCTCAGTGTGCCCGGGTAAACCCTTTTCCAAGAATTCCTCATCTCCAGCGAGGCCAGGCCTTTGAGGGAGGCCACAACATGCTCTGGGACATTTCCAGGGTTAATACAGAGTCAGAGTTTCATTCACCAACTTGCTACCCCCCACTCCCCAACTCCGGCCCACTGGGGTCCTTCTCCCTCTGCTGACCATCTGGCCCCCCACTTCCTCAGCTTAGTGCATAATTACTGCCCCATAGCTTTCAGCAAGTGATTTTTTCCTTCTTGGCTAGACTGTAAGCTATTTGTGGGCAAGCACGAGGTCCTGAACTTGCCTGCCCAACTCAGAATGTAGTGCCCCACTGACGCCCCACTGAAATATCAGATAGCAAGAGATGAAGAAATATACGTTGATTGATTCAATTAGCAACGCCAGCCTCCTGACATTTAAAAACAAAAACAAAAAAAGCCCTGCAAAGTACTTTCCTGTCTACTTCCTTATTCCAGCCATAAGAGATAGGAGAGGACCACCTGTTAGGAACGGAGAGGCACAGTGCTGTGATCCAGCTCACGCAGCAAGTCCCTGGAGGATACTGAACCTGAACCCGTGTCTTCCAACCCCCTCCAAGGGATGTCTATTAAGGACAACCGGGGTACCAGTCTGCTTCCTCCACGGAATGGGAAACAAGATCCTAAAAGACAGGTGCTAATGGGCTGTCTAGATCCCACAGGGATTGGGGACTCCAAGGCTGTCCCTTGAACCCTGGGAACAGTGTATTTAGAATTCCAAGCAGGGCCTGCTGACCGGGAACTCCCTGCCCCCTACTCACCACCTCCTCCAGGTTGTAGTTCACGAGGTCCACGTTCAGGGTCAGGTAGTTCATGGCTGCAGCTGCACTGTTACCAGAATGGTCACTGATGCCGAGAGACTCTCCGCCTGGTGCCGATAGAGAGGTGGCAGCCGTCAGCTGCAAATTTAAACAAATGAGCTGCGCACAGTGTCCTGGGCCTGCTGCCTGCCTTGCAACTCATCACTTTTTTTTTTTCCACTGGGTCTTTTCTGTGTTTTTTTTTTTTTTTTTTAAGATAAAGGGAAAATCCCCATAGCATCAGTGCTAGTCAAGCATTTCAGCTTCTTTCCTGGCAATAGTTGTCTCAAATGGGGCTTGTGGCTAGCGTAAAAGCTGCCCCTCGCTTCTCCTTGTGCCCCCACCAGCCTCCCAATAAGGGATACACACCTTGTACCTGAAAAACACCAAACAAGTCAACAGGTTGATGAGAGGAAAATCCAAGTGGAAGGAGGACAGGGAAAGAGCCCTCCCTGTAACCTCTCCTCCCAGCCACATCCAAACCTGCATCTCTCTCACCGTGAGGGTGACCACCGATCTCAGTTTGCCCAGGACTGTCCGAGTTTTAAAACTGAAAGTCCCTTGGCACAGAAACCCCCAAAATCCTGGGCAAACCAGGGCAGTCGATCACCTTACTTGCCACCATCCTTTTGCCCAGGCAGAAACACTTACCCTTTCCAGCTCAAGGTCAGAAGAGATAGTTGGAATTTTCAAAGCAAATGACACTAAAACATTATGGGAAGATGAAAATGAAATTACCCAAGGAGAGGACAAAAATATAAACATAGTCTCAGAGTCATTTTCTGACTCAAAAACACTGATGTTCTAACTACCAATTGACCTGGTTGGCATGTGGATTGTAAGCTTCATAGACTCCCTAGCTAGAGAGGACTTCAGGGACCAAGTTCAACCTCTGATTTTGAGGCAGGAGGACCCTGAGGCCCAGAAGGGAAGATTCACTTACCCAGGATCCCGCAGCTAACCGGTGGCAGAGCTGGGTCTTGGATCCAGGTTCCCTGCCACCATGATCCGTGCTTTCTTCACTACCCCCCTCCTACAGACTCACTCTTCCCTCTCCTGCCCCTCAGCCCTGCCCTCTCTGAGGGCCCCTTCCTTTAAGAAGCTCCTCTTCAGACACTGATGTCTTCAAGTCTCTTCTTGGTGCTTTGCCTTCCAGGGCCCTGTCCAGGACCTGGGTGGCCAGTGGGTGGCCAGTGCCATGAAGAGGAGAGGACATTTCCTCCCTTGGTCCACGAGGATGTAAAGACAACTGCACGCTAAAAGGCGCCCACACAGGACACACACGTGGTTCTTTTGCCCCAGCCTCCACCCCTTTATTGCACCCCTCTTCCAGCCAAATAATGCCATTCTCTAGGATCCTACCCTCTCTAGTACCTGCTTTTTCCCTTTCCCAGTATTCATCTGCCTCTTTCCTTTCACACATACCTTGTTTATCACTACTCCCCCCCTGTGGACAGATGCATCTTTCTTGGGACTCAACGTCTTGGGGAGCAATGTTTTCAGCCTCTATTTGTTCTTTTAGAGTTTTCCTTTCCTCTCTTCCCTGCTCACTGCCTTCAGAAATTGCTTTCAAGGAGGAAGAAACCCAAGACCAGGAAGCAGAGATCCTCTCCAGCGTTTCCATTCCTGACAGGCTCTGGGAGGAAGGTGCCCCAATGT
>JAQZBX010052902.1:0-19009 GCA_029593785.1 Cabassous unicinctus | reverse complement strand
AGATGGGGATTAAAACTACCCCGATTATAGTACAGTGTTGAATTGACTCAGGGACTTATGGAAGGTTTAGCTAACAACTTAGCTAACTATGTAAACGGGAGTCCCTGGGGACTATGAGCTCTTTCTTTAATACTCTTTTCTTCTTCCAATTACCTAGTTTCTGTCATATCCTAAACATAGGGAGGCAATAATAGCCATCTCCAAATTAAGTACAACATCTGACTACATTTTGTCATAAACTGGATGAACTCTCAAAAGATCACTGATATAGCTTCCTTTACTAGAAAGTATGTTTCCAGAAAGAGAAAAGCTGTAATCTCTCTGCTCTAGCATTTACTTTTATTGTCAAATACTTCCAACTCTGTTTTACTATTTCCTAAGTTCCATTCTCCTTACTTATTTTTGTCTTGCTCTAAAACATTGAATACTTTTTAAAAGTTCTTTTCTAAACTAGAGAATTTAAACTCATTATTAAACATTTCTCCCATTCCATTGCTACTTTTTAATTGTTCCTAATTCAGTGTGACAGTTTGTAAAACACACAAAGATACAAGGGAAACAAAATCCATCCCACATCCAGAGGTAATAACTTAATGTATGTCCTTGGTTCTTTTTTCACTATATCTATACTTTTTTATTTGTTTTTTTTTTTTCCAAAAAAAAGCAATATCATACTGCATAATATCATGCAGCACATACTATTTTGTAGTTTGCTTTTGTTAACTTGCCAGGCAATTTTTATAATAAACATTCTTCGATTCACTATTTTTAATGACTATATAATATTCCATAGTGTAAATGCACCATAACCCAGCCTTTTTTTAAATCACTATCTTTATTAAGAAAACAAACTACAAAAAATCTTAAATAGTTTTACACTAAGCATACAACTTAGAACACACATAACTCATAAGTTACTATTTTATAATTAACATTTTATTATTTGCTTTATCACGTTTGTCAAACTAGACATCTCTCTACCCATCTATCGATCCACTTTTAAAAAAAATGTATTTCAAAGTAAGTTACAGACATTAGTATACTCCCCCTTCGCCTTCTTAATAAGAATTAATAAGTTAATTCTTATTAACTTCACTAATAAGAATTCAATATTTGCTTGGTACCCAAACTGACTGTATTTTAAAAATTGTTTGACATTTAAATTGTTTTCCAATTTTTCATTAATATAATTGGATCAGTTATATATTTCCATATAATAGAACACCCCAAAACTTAGTGGCCTAAAACAATAAACATTTTATTTGCTCCTGGTTCTGTGGGTCATTAATGTAAATTGAGATAAACTGGGTGGTTTTTCTGCTGTTGTCACGGGGGTCATTCATGCAGCTGCAGTCATCCAACAGCTCTTCTGGACCTGGATGGTACAAGATGGACTCACTCAATAAAGTCCCAGAATTGGAATTACTGTATATAAAGTTATACATGCACATAGCCAAAGAACCCTATTAATTATATAAAATATTTTTCTTCCCACAGTTTCTTTTTGCAGTTTTTAAATTTAAACTCATTTCGGTTCAGAATAACTTATTGAGATGCTGGTTGGATTAATTATAATGAATCTTTATTGAGTACCTATTGGCTAGGCATTGAGAAGGATACAAAGGAAAGAAATACAAGACATGGTTTTTGCTCTTTAGGAACTTATACTCTAGTTTGGAAGACTATACCAACTCTTATAAAGTAGTCAAATTATAAGAACTTGTATAATTGGCAAAGTGCTTACTTCTTTCCCCTTTATGGAGAACAGGCTATGCTATATGTTACTACTTGACATCTAATAAGTATTAAAGAAATGATTATTTAGTGACTGCCATTGAATTTCAGAGGAGGGCTGAGTGAAATTCCTCTAGATTAGCTAAGGCTTTGTTAGAAAGGTGGGATTTGATATGTGCCCTTGATACAATTTATATAGACTGAGGAAAAGTGTATTGGGTTTGTAGTCATTTACATGAAATGTGTTATTTTGTACTATTCAAAAAAGTTATCATCCTACTTTCTCAAATAAAATGGCAAAAATCTCTAGAATGTATAAGCCATGCCTAACAAAAGAAAACAGGCCAATATGCCAAGCCCTCAATCTTAATGCTTATACTGATGAACCTTATTCCTGTAAAAATGAAACTTAACCTAATTATAATTAATGCCTAAGAGTTACCTCCTGAAAACTTCCTTGTTACTCAAATGTGGACTATCTCTAAGCCAAACTCAACAAATGAACTCACTACCTTTGTGGGACATGACTCCCAGGGATGAGCTCCCTGGTACTGAGGGATTATTACCAAGCACTAACCAGCGATGCATTGGAAAAAGACCTTGACAAAGATGGGGAAACATTAAATAAAAAAAGAGTTTTTATGGCTAAGAGATCTCAAAGTGAGTTGAGAAGTCATTCAGAGGTTTTGCTTAGGCAGGTCTCAGGCAGATCTCACAAACTGCCACAGTAAACAAAGCCTCAAACAAGAGTGTTCCTGAGGGCTCTAGGGATGTCTGGACATCAGAGGTAAGGCACATGGCCTCATTAAATCAACATCTCCTTGGCGGGTGTATTTGGGAAGATATGATAATCTGTTTCCCTAATATAACATAGTTATGCTCATTTATAATTCCCCCACTCATGATTCTTCTATTCCTTTTATTTGAACCTATAATATTAAATATACCTGTTAAATATATCTCCCAGAGACTTAAATCTTTGGATTGTTAATATACTGGTTGAGCCCTGAAACTCAGCAGAGTTGCGGCCAACTCCTACTCTCCAGTTCTTTGGGCTTGCTCTGGACAATCGACAAAAAGCTGGTGATGGACAAGTCCCCTCCCCCAAAAAACAAGGAGTATCACAACTACAAGCAAAATAACTCCTTCCATCTGCCCCATAATATCTAAGTCCCCTCTCAGCCTAGAGCAGAGTGGACATCCTACCAAATCCCTCAAGATTGAGAAATGAACAAACAAGGGGGGAAGAGTAACCATGGACCAAAGTAGATTTATTGTTATTGTAGCTATTATTTTGTGTTAAGGGAAGAATTTATAACATTGGTGTAAAGATAGTATTTGCCAGGGGTTCAGAAGGAGGGGGAGGGATGAATAGGTGGAACACAGGGAGTTTTTAGGGCAGTGAAGTTCTGTATGATATTGCAATGACAGACACGTGACATACATTTATCAAAGCCTTTAAAATTCTACAGCACAAAGTGTAACCATAATGTAAACTATAGACTTTGGTTAGTAGCAATGCTTCACTATTGGTTCATCAATTGTAACAAATGTACCACAATAATGTAAGATATTAATAGGGGAAACTGTGTAGGTGTGGGTGTGGGGGGGGTTATATGGGAATTTCTATACTTTATCATTTTTCTGTAATTCTAAACTTTTAAAATTAAAAAAGTTGTTAATGAAGAAAATTATGGTTAGAAATCACCTTCTTGTTTGTTCATCTGAACAATATACTATCTGCTGAAAAATTTGCCTACTGAACCCATAACTGGGATTGTCAAAGTGCATGTTTCACTACTACATTTTTTATTTTTGACCGTATTTATGACATAAAGGTGTGACTAGAAGGGAATCAACTAATTTTCTCAAACAAATTCAGAAATCCTTTCTTATCTAAACTGTGGTAGAATGTGGAAGACAACAACATATTGGAGGGAATATGGGGATTTTGCAGGCACAAGTAAACCTTTGAAAGACCATCTGAATATTTTTTTATATTCTTAAAATAAAATATTAATTTCAGCATCCTAAATACATATATTAATGAATTTATGAGATCTACCATCCTTTGTTCACCATAAAATTTGCAGGCTTTCCATCCTCCTTGATATCAACTCTATGCTAATAAATTCTTGTCTTGTTATAGAGGTTGCTCAGAGTAAGAGTTTTATTTTATTTTATTTTTTTTTAATGTAATTGTCACTTCTCCAGAAAATTTTATGGCACAGAGTTGTTGACTTCTCCACCTGTCCCCCTGCCCTCATGGTCCCAGAGTAGAGAAATCTGGACATATACATTATTTGTTACTCATTTTTTAAATTTATTTATTTATTTTAAGATTTTTATTTATTTATTTATGCCCCCCTGCTGCTTGTGCTCGCTGTGTCCATTTGCTGTGTGTTTTTCTGTGTCTGCTTGTCTCCCTTTGTTGGGTCGCATCAGCTTACCGCACTGCACAGGCTGGCTTGCCTTCACCAGGAGGCCCCAGGAATCGAACCCGGGGCCTCCCATATGGTAAACGGGAGCCCTATCAATTGAGCCACATCTGCTTCCCTCATTTTATTTAACCTATTGTATTAGTCAGCCAAAGGCGTGCTGATGCAAAATACCAGAAATGGGTTGGTCTTTATAAAGCATATTTATTTGGGGTAGAAGTCCACAGTTACAGGCCATAAAGCATAAGTTTCTTCCCTCACCAAAGTCCATTGCCACTTGTTGGAGCAAGACAGCTGCCGACGTTTGCCAGGGTTCAGGCTTCTTGGGTTCCTCTCTTCCTGGGGCTCCGTTTCTCTCCGGGCTTAGATCTTGTTTCTTCCACAAGGTCAGCTGTAGACTATCGGGTGAATGGCTTGTCTCTATCCCGGGGCCTTCTGTCCTTCCTCACGACCAAGCTCCTCTGTCAGCTTGCCTCCCCCGGCTCCAGCATCAAGACTCCAACATCAAAACTGCTCCCTCTGTCCTTTGCCTTGCCTTTTATATTTGATTCCCCCAGCCACCAAGGGGTGGGGCTCAACACCCTACTGACGTGGCCCAGTTAATGCCCTAATCATAACTTAATCATGCCCAGATTAGCAGATCAATTTACAAGCATAATCTAATATAGATTTTTGGAATTCATAATTACATCAAACTGACAAATGGCTACACCTATTTACCTGCATAGGTATTTATTTCTTCCCATTTCAATATGAGCATCACTTTGCCTTAGCTCTAAACTGAGTGCCTTCAGCCCCTAAAAAACTTAGTTCCCTCAACCTAACAGATGAGAAGTGCAGTTCCCTAAATATACTTTTCCTTATCTTCTTGTCTGTCTCCCAAGAAATTCATGATAGCCATTCTGTTCTCTTCTGCTTTATTTCCCTTTTCTTTTTCTACACACCAATTCTCTCCTTTATTAATTATTTGTAGTATAGAGAAACTAAAACTCTTGAGGATGAAGAAGCCATAACTAAAACTGAATTTCACTTCAGGGGAGCTCAAGGTTGAGAAATGATTATTACATAAGAACATTTATCCGTACAGATGAGTGTTGCCCTCTTCACATTTGTTATATTTAGCCTAACACTGCTGCAATCGCTTGAAGCCATGTGTAGCATGTTCATTTTTAAAAATTCTATTGTGGCAACATATATATATATATATATATATATGACATAAAATTTCCCATTTTAACCACTTTCAAGCATACAATCCAGTGATATTAAAGTCACAGTGTTGTGCCACCATCACCACCATCCATTATCAAAATTTTTTATCACCCCAAACAGAAACTCCTCAGCCCCTAAAGCATTAACTTCCCATCCTGCCTCTCACCCCTGCTGACCTATAATATACTTCTGTCTCTGTGTATTTTGTAGCATGTTCTCTTGAAAATACTTGGTATTTGCAAATCTTTCTTTAGGGGTGGTATGATGGTTAAGTTCATGTGTCAACTTGGCTAAGTTATGGTGTCCAGTTATTTGGTCAAGCATGCACTGGCCTCACTGTTGTGAGGATATTTAGTGGATTTATCATTAGAGTTGATTGCATCTATGGCTGATTTAATTTACAATCAACAAAGGAAGAGTGGCTTCAACAATTAGAGAAGTCTCATCCAGTCAGTTGAAGACCTTAAAAGGAGACCTGATGATTTGAGCAGTCAGAAAGAAGAATTTTTTTCTCCTTCAGCCAGCCAGCTTCTCCTGGGGAATTTACTGAAACCTTCATGAAAGTTCCCAGCCTGTGGCCTGTCCTACAGAATTTGGATTTGCCAATCCCATATATATATATACCTATCCTATTGGTTCTGTTTCTCTGGAAAACCTTGACTAATACAGATTTTGGTACCAAGAGTGGTTCCTGATAAAATCTTAAGGATGAGATTTCTGAGCTGGGATTTTTTGAATTGGTTCTCTAATCTGATCTGATTGAAAGGCACTAATGACTCTATTTTCAGATCAAGACAGCACTGATGGGTCCATGGCATGAATTGGCAATAGAGATATGCAAAATATCACCACTGGATATTGCTACTCAAATAAGAGGCAAGATTCTGGGTGACAGTGTACTTGAAACCTTAACATAGTTTTGTGGAATTAAAATGTTTAATCATGTTGGCAGGATATTCCTAAAGATGCTAGATATAGCTGTTAAAGAAAAGAATGAACTCAAGGCTTTAAATTTCCAAGTATATATCAGAACTTCAGTCCTTTTTATGGTTGAATAATATTCCATTGTGTATATATACCACATTTTGTTTATCCACTCATCTGTTAATGAACACTTTAGTTGCTCTTGGGTATTGTAAATACTTTTGCTATGAACATTGGTATACAAATACTGTTCAAGTCTCAGATTTGCATTCTTTTGGATATAAAACAAGAAGTAGGATTGACAAATCATATGGTAATTCTATTTTCAACTTTCTGAGGAATCGCCAAACTGATTTCCACAGTGGCTGCACCAGAGAAGGCTCTTTATATGACCCTGAAAATGACTCTGAGAGTCTCGTCTTCCATAGTTTAATAGTTGACTGCAGCTGTTTCTAAGCAGTGCATTTTTGTTTTGATTTATTTTGTTTCCATTTTTGGGACAATCCTAAAGCTTTCATTGAAGTTCAGCCATCAAATATAGATTCTGAATTGTTTGTCAGTATTAGTAGCTCATTATTAAAATTGCAGTTTGTCAGGCAGCACCTCTTACTGTTCTTATAACAGTTCTGTGGTTTCAAAAGTTATTTTAGTAGCAGTTCCTTTATGATCAGAAGGAACATTTTACCTCAATAGGAAATTCATTCTGTGCAGACAGGCTGCAAATTCCCATGACATGACAGGCTCATCTGTCAAAGAATATTTTTTATTCCCATTTACCTCTTTGATTACATCCAGAATGCCCCAGTAATGCTGATGAGATCATTCCAACTCTTAAGAACATTTTCCTCATGTTTTCCATCATCTCTAATAACAAAAGCATTTAACTTACAGTGAAAATGGTGCAGAATTCTCTACTTTTCCTCTTTGGGAAGCTAAATTTTGGAAAGAAGATTGATAAACGAATCTTAAAAAATATTTTTGAACTCAGCAGTACCTGTGTTTATTTCTTAACACTAAGTTGCTCTTTCATGTATCACATTTGCATATATTGTGGATTCTAATAACAAGTCACATAAAAGCTCCAGTGATTTACACGAGAAAGGTATTTTCTATTTATTGTCAATTCTACCAGTAATTTATTGGAAGGACAAGAAATACTATGAATTATTGACACCTTTTTTTAAGTCCAATATGGTGTTTTATTTACAGTAATGAGAATCAAAATAGGTAAGCACTTGGCTATAGTGATTTAAGTACAGAAATGTGTAATTGATGCAATTAGATGCCTAATTGGCATTTTAAATGAAGTCTGTATTTGTGCATATGTAAGTAACTATAATTTGAAAGTATTCTCACTTATCTTCCATTTTGTCCAAATTATATTACCATGTATATGCTCAATATTTTATTTTTATTTTTAAAAACTTTTTGTGAAAAGTTTAAAACGTCCTCAAAAGTAAAGATAGTAGTATAATGACCCCAGAGTACCCATCACCATCTTCAGTATTCAAAGCCTGGCTGATCTGGTTTTATTTGTCTCACCCTCCCCCAATGACTGGATATGTAAAATCACATCCCAGATACCACATCATTTCATCTTTAAATACTTTCATCCATAAATTTATGTCAGTAATACATCTAAACAATATTTCTTTAATACTACCAAATATACAAAGAGCTCAAATTTCTTTGCCTTCTGATCATCTCTCTTTTTTTCTTTTTTTCTTTTTTTTTTAGTTTGTTTGAATCTAGTTCCAAACAGAGTCTACACATTGCATTTGATTAATGTCTCCTTGGTATCCTGAACACAGGTTTCCTCCCCCTTCTACTTTCATTTTCTTGCTAATCATTTGTGAAAGAAACTGAGTCGTTTGTCCTGTAGAATTTCCCAAATTTTGGATTTTGCTGATTGTGCCTCCTTGACGAGCAGGTGTCTCTCAACTCTTAGTTTTAAAATATTTTAATTTTAGATTCTTTCATCTTTTACTTTGAAAGCAAATCCCAACATGCCTTTATGTCTCTATTTAGGTGAAGTCCAGTCCCAAAATCTAACTTTCTGTCTTGCCATACCCATCACATCTGCAGGTATTTTAGAAGAGAAAGTTACATATTAAGAGAGTGCTTTCCCACTTGTTCCTAGACTTTGAAGAGATTAATCAATTATAAAATTTAGCTTATTCTTGTGAGTGGCATAGAGTAGCACTAAGGTGTACTAAGGCCATTTTAAGCCCTGTGAGTGATAGTTTCAGCGAGTGACTCCTAATATGTTCATAAGTTCTTAATTATTAAGTTCTTACCACTGTAATTTTATAGAATTCAGTTTCTGAAATTACAGAATTTCTTTTGATGGCCTAATCTCCTTCTAACTGTTCTAACTTAGTGTTTCTCTTTTGCTGGGGCATAACGGGGAAGAAAGGGCTCATTTCCAGAGGTGTGGATCAGAATCACCCTTAGGGCTTTATCCCCTCCTCCCTTTTTTCTCCCCATCCCTGCTGAATTGAGAATTATTGTTGTAGTGAACCACAGTTACTGATGGAATCATAAAACATCCATCAGACGTGCTAGAGTGGAAAAAGATTGAAAACCACAGTTAACAGTCTATTTACCCAAGACCCTCATGAGAAAGTTGCTATGTAAAGTGCAGTACACCTAGTTGACTTTCAAAGTCATCTTAGTTAAGATGTTGACTATCAAGAAAATAAAAAGCTCACAGAAAATAATGACCTCTCTTTCCCCGTTAAGAAAGCAGGCTTATTTTACACACAAAAATTAGATTAGAGATGAGGGTACATTTCTGACTAGGGAGATGTGTTTATTCCATGGGAATTTATTAACCTGCTACCTGCCATTGCATTATCTAGTCTCTGAGGGAGAAAGAAAAATTTAAAGTGGCCCTTGGGAGCTTATAGTCTAGTTTAGGGAGAAAAGGCATATAGACATTAGAGCTAAATTAAAATGAAAGATATTTCATTAAACATTAATGGGATTTGGGATGATAAAATCTGTAGGAAGCAGAATGAGGCCAAGAATAAGGGCCAAAGGATATCTGAGGAAATTTGGGGCCTCTTCTATTGGGGAAATGGTAATTTTGCCATGTGGAGTGACGTTAATGACCCTTTCCCAAAACTCTTAAGTTTCCTCTATATTTGTGTCTCACACTAGAAAATACCCCCAAATTACTAAAATCTACAATTCCAGTGGACAAAACCTGTCAGTCCAAACAAAATAGTAAAACTGTTTCACTTAAATCAGCAGGCTGCCCTTGTGACATAATTGTTAAAATATCTCAAAGTAAAAATAACAACTAAGTAGAAAGCCCCAATTGCATCCTGTTATTTAAGTGAAGGTGGAATAAAACCACAAAGATAGTTCTTTAAAAGACAGTGGTTCTTTCTGTGTTGGGGATTCTATCGAGACTTGATGAAAGCTATGAAACCCTTTCCCCAGAATAATATTTGTATTTGCATAGAGAATTTTACACATAATTTTGGGGATTCCTGGACCTTTGAAGCTGGTCTATGTTGAGAATCCTGACACATAAGAATAAAACTGAACTGAATTTTCTAATACCCCTAAAGTGATGAAGAGCAGATGCAGATACAGTTCTTAGCAGTAGACTTAGAGCTACAGAACACTTAACAAATTGGGTCCAAGAAACAGGGCTAGTGAGCAAAGTAAGGAGAAGTAGGTACAGATAGTAGGGCTATTGGGGCAAAGAGAGAGGAGGTTAGGAAGAGAAGTGGTCCCTAGGATATTATCTGAGGCTGAACTCTTCCGTGGGTAGGCTGAATCTATTTAAAGAATCATTTTAGATACTTTAAAGAGAATATGTAGCAATTTTGACTAAAATTAATAGTGAAAAATGAAGAAATTGCAAAGTAAGTTACACTATACCTAGCAGTTTTAATTTTAAAAACTCATGTTCTGAAGCACCCACAAAGGAAGTTTAAATCATTCTTTAGCACTGTAAGTCTAGTTAACTTTCAAGTAAACTATATACATGATGCCTCAAAAGTACTATACATAAATTTAAAAGACTTTCATTTAATTTTTATGCTCTAGAATTGTGTTTGAAACCTTACAGTATGCTATTGTCATTAGAATAATTAAAAAAACAGATAATACTAGGTAAAAGGGAAAGTTAATTCATGGGAACGATCATTCAGGAAATAGAATAACCAGCATATATGCCATTTTAAAGAGGAATGGATGTGAACATGTGTTATTGATACAGTTTTCCAGAAAATGTCTATCTCCTCTGCCAATCAATAAAGATAACATCATATTCATCACCATAGCTTTAGTTGTCAGAAATGATGTATTTATTGACTACATGCAGTACTTTGAAAAAGCAAAGAGGAAAGTTAACTTTGAGGAAGTACCAATTACAATAAAAATTTTAGTAGTAATAAGTTCCTCTTACGCTGAATAATATTACAGTTATAGATATATCTTAGGACCAAATACTTATTTAGTACTTATGCAGCTTTGGGAGTACAACACAATACTTAATTAGTTCCTTTTTATAATAAGGTCCATGTTTAGAAAGTGGCTTACTTGTAACTGGACCAATCTACCCCAAACCTCAGTAACAACATTGGTCAAGTGCAGTAGTTTAAACTCAAACTTAATTAAGTAACATGTTTTTTGAGATCATAACAGGGGTTTGTAAGTAATGTTAAATTCATTGATTTGATCACCAATAAAACTGTTTTCATTGATGCTGAGCTTACTTTTCAAACACTCTGTCTTGCTTGCTTTCTCTCTTTTGCTCTATCTCACTCATTAACTTCATTGTGTTTTAAAGCCTAAATCAAGCTTTTCTCTCTATATGAATAGATCTTCTAGGCCAATCTATCTCTACTGCCTGCATAAATTTTTTTTCCAAATATATTATATGGCGTTAAGGGTAATGGTGAAAAGGTAAAGATGGATGATTGTAAGGATATAAAGAATCCATGTTTTTTCTCTTAAATTTACATGAGATATTAATGAGACTGTTTGGAAGCAATATAAGAAACTTTAACTCTTGCCTTTATTTTTAATTTAGGCAATTAGCATTTGAGTGCCTACTGAATACAGTTCAGTCCAGCTGATGCACAGCAGAACAATAATACCAGTTGTTAAAATACTGAAATATTTCTGTACTGGTTGGGAAAAAGCATTGCCCTTAGTGCCATACACCAACTCTCATATTCTAGAAGTCCCAAGTCCTCCTCTTGACACTTCCAAATCTCCATATGATCCAGGAAATAAAAGGAAATTGCATGGCACAGCAGGAGACCTTCAGGACCGAAATCTAGTGTCAGGGCCAGCATCCATTCTCATTGCTCAGGACCCCATTCTACATGTGTTTTAAGATATTTTTAATATCACCATATACAAGGCACTGTGTTTAACTCATCAGGAATAAAAGAGGAATAAGTCACATCCTCTGCTCTCAAGGGGCTTACAGATGAGTTAGTAGGAATAATTATAACAACGTCTGACGTTTATTGAGCACTTACTAGAAGCCAGGCATTGTTCTAAGCACTTTTCATGTATCATCTCATTTAATCTCATATCTTTAGGAGTTTATTTTCTCTCTTTCAAGATGAGAAAACTGAGGTATAGAGAGATTAAATAATTTTCCAAGGTCATACAAATAAATGATGGGCTGTCATACATATCAGGAAATCTGATCCTTAAAGGACACTGGAGAATGCATTTAGTGTTCTAATTTGTTACCAGTCATGTAATCCCCTTGGTTCTCAGTTCCATCATTTGTAGAATGAGGATGTTTGATTACATGATAGTCTGAAAAGCCCCATGATTCTATAGGAATGGTAAGACATAAACATAATCATAATCTAAGGCAGAATGTGGGAAGGTCTATAAAAGAGAGAACTGCAAAGTGTATTAGGGGCTATGCAATAGTCTCTTTCCCCAAAATGTATGATGCTCTTCTTTTTCCCCATCCTTCCTTTTCAATTAAAATACTTTTGAGTAAGAAAAAACCATAGATTAAAAAAGGTGGCATGTGAACTAGATATTGAAGGTGAAAAAATGAGAGAGAGGACATTTTTGGCAAAGGGAACAGCATGAACAAGTGTTTCACTGGGAAAGTGTGACATGGGTTTGGGGAAACTTGAGTAACTTCGCTGTGCCAGGACCATGTTAAGTGCTAGGAACACGAAGTTGACTAAAATATAGTCCCTGTCTAGTAAAGAGACAGAGAAGTAAATCAACAATGGTAATAGTGTGACTGGGAAAAGGGTGCATGACATTCTTTTATCCATTTAACAAATATTCATTGAACACCTACTATTTGCCAGGCACTTTCAAAATGCTGGAGATATACCAGAGAACCAAACAGACCAAAATCTCTACCTTCGTGGAGCCTTTTTTCTTATGGGAAAGATAAGCAGAAAATAAATAGATAAAATAATAGAGTATGACAGATGGCAATAAGGGCAGTGGAGAAAAACAAGGCAAGCAAGCCCTATCAACTCTCTAAAATGTTCCAGGCAGAAAGAGTACCAAATGCAAACTCCCTGAGATGAAAGTCACCTGGCAGTTTCAAAGAACAGCAAGGAGACCCGATGGCTGAATTGGAGTGAGCAAGGAATAATAGTAGGTGTTCAATGAATAATAGCAGATTAGGGTAGTAGTAGCAGAAAAGGGATAGTAGCTGATAAGTAGTAGTAGCAGACTGGTGGTACTAGGATATCACTCTGCTGCTAGGACTAGTAGCAGTAGTAGCAGACTGGTGATACTAGGATAGTAGTAAGCAGATAAGGGATAGTAGCAGATAAGTAGTAGTAGCAGATAAGGGATAGTGGTAGCAGACTGATGATGTAAAAGAAAGAAGGGTAAATTGTGGATGCATGTGAAGGCATGCTGAGAGATTCTGGAGAGGATACAGGGACCAGATCGTGAAGGATCTTACAAACCATTTTAAGGAACTTGATTTTTATCTTGATGGCAGTAGGGAATTACTGAAGAACTCTAGGGAAGTGACAGATCTGGCTGCCATATGGGCAATAAGTTGGAGAGATGCTAGCCCAAAGTTAGGGAGACCACTTGGGGGTAAAGCAGTAATCAAGGTGAATGATGATTAGCACCTGAGCTAGGGCTGTGACTGAGAATGGAGAAAAGTGGACAGAGAGATTTAGCAGGAAAAAAAAATCAGTAGAACTTGGTGATTGCTTGGATGTGGGAACCAAAGGGAAGTTAAAACTCAAGTTGATTCCTAGGTTTCTGCCTTGGGCCTCTAGATGGATAATGATGTCATTCACTGAGAGAGAGAAAATTTTGGAGGCTTGTAGGTGTGGTGATGGATATGGTTTGGGGCATATTATGTGTGAGGGGAAATGGGCAGGGTCTGGGCAGGGTGTGTAGGTTTGGGAATCCTTAGCATAAAGACTAAAGAGGATAATGTGGTCCTCCTCAATTTTTGTCACTATTTAAAAAGTGCTATAATGTGTTTTTACAATCATACCCTGAGATACATCATCACATACAGATTTGTTTTAGACCCTTAAGAAATGTGCATTTATCAACAAGCAATCATTCCCCATACAAGAAGAACTCTAGTGACTAGTTCTTTTCTTTGTTGTCTCTAATTCTAACATTCCATGACCCACATAGTTGTTTTTTTTTTGCTATTGTCATTTGACTTCGATGGCTTCAAGCTTTTTTATCACAAGCCAGTGGTTCATATATATACTAATAGAACAAGCTTCAACAATATTTTTTTTTTATTCGCCAGAAAAGGTGATTTCTTGATCACAAGCAGTGATGGTCCTTGTCCTCAGTTCACCCTCATTATAACTATACATTTGAGCAAACTAAGATATCCTCTGAAATCAGTCACCTCATCCTGGGGTTCAACTGACATGAAGAATTGCCTTATTTTAGTTGGAAAAGCTTAATTAGATTAGGTTGGCTTTCTGGACTTTGTGTGTTGCTGCACACAGGAGTTAAAAACCTTGATCTATGCATATCACACAAATCAGAAGAAAAGAAATGAAAGCAGAAACGAACTCATGTTTCTGTATGCAGCTGCTTTGATGAAGACATTTCAAATATGAACCATAAAACTAAGGAGATAATGGCCAATAAAGGGGAGAAGTGATTAATTCAGATCAGGAAAAAGCTGCAGAGTTCAAAGAGACTATGATGAAATTATTAGGGGCTGTTGGAGGTGTAATCCATATCTCCTTGTCACATATGTCCTGTGTGATAATGGCATGAATATCGTGGGAGAAAATTAATGCCTCACAAAATAAACATGTTTAAGCTTGACGGAAAATACCCACAGAAGAGACTGATATATGTACATTCACAGCGGACACGTTTGTCTCTACAGAGAAACTCATATGCTACATGGTGAGAGCAACTGACAATCAGCACACCCAAACTCACATTCTAATAGAATCTTTTGTTGATATTACCCATAACTGTGACTCTGCAGAAGGTTTTTTTTTACCTTATTCCATTTATGTAATTCGCTTTGTAATATGAGGATACACCTCAATGATTATGGAATTAAAAACAAAATGCATCTTAAACATACACACTTTAGGATGACAGAAGACCCAGGGTAAACTGTCCTCTGTTCTTGGGAAAAAGTAAAAAGAGTTATCCAATTGTCATTTTCTTAAAAAAAAACAAACACTTTATTAGCTGTTTTGTAATTTAATTATTTGGGGAATTCTTTATCACTATGGCATTTTAATCTCTAAGACGGAAGGCTTGAGTGTGGGATATAATATAAATGTTTCTCTAATTTTTCCCAATGCTTTCTATGGCTCCCTCGGCTCCCTGAGCTGTGTTTCAAAGAAACTTCAAAGTTGACTTGGAGTTCCACTAGGTCACAGCCTTACCTGATGTATGTGGATGGGTGGGGAAAACTGCTTCAATAAAAAGAGTGTTGTAGCTTTAAAGAATACAATGCATTTTCCCTGAATGAGCAGTCATGATTTTCTGCAGGAAGGTAGATGACATAGGACAATGGATTACTTTGTTTTGATTGAGGATTGAATTAATGTTACAATATCAATACTTCGTTGGTACACAGGAAACAAATAAATAAGTGTGTGATACTGAAATCCAAAGATGGGATAGAGGTGGCTTATATAAGAGCCATATATAGCAGAAAAACACAAATATCAAACTTTTCTTTATTCAGACATCAAGAAAGCATCATATCTGAGCTGTTCTTTTTATCTCATTCCTGTTTCTCCCATGCAATGCTTTATATACACTTCTAATAGCAAAACTGCTTTTAATGGATGAATTTTCATTTAAAAGTATAAAAAGATGTTCTCTGCTTCAAGCAGCAGGTGTGTTTTTAATCTTTAATAGGTCACCTTCCCAAGTGCAAGCAGGCAAGCTGTTATTGATCAAAGAGGTTTTGTTGGGTAGCTCTCAGATTATTGAGTGACAAACTTTATTGAATTTGACTTAACAGAAGTCAGAAGACAGCTGAAGCATAAGAGCTTGCACTGCCATCAGAGTCATTTTACGACAGCCAGGGAGCAAAGCTCAGAGATGGATACTGAGCTCTTTGCTGGCCCATGGAGATTAACTGAACAGCCTTCCTACCAATTCCCAAGCCTGTCAGCAGAACCAATTAGATTTTCAACCAGTAGACAAGAAGGGTGGCACTTGGGGACCTTTTTGCTTTAGGTCGAAGGCTTTTCAGACTGCGATGAGATGACATTGATGATGACACATTGAGCATTGGTTGGTTTTAAGACAAGTTAAATTAGCAGTCTTGAAATGATTCCAACTGTCTCCTGACTTCTCACTGTTGCCATATTCAGTGGATCCTGTCAGGAGCAAGTTGATGACTTAATAGTCTTTCTTGAGTGGATTTGAGCACTTTGGCTGTGTGTTTATGTGTAGTTGTCATGCTTAAAATATTCATATGAAGGTTTGAAATATTTATTTGAAGGCGCCTTTTGCAGAGTTCAGCAGTAAAGCTTTCAGTGCTTCTACCTACTTTTTGTTGTTGTTGTTTTTTTTGCTTCTCTAAGCAGTTATTTTGTACAACTACCTTTTATTCTATTTCATATATAATTGATCACAGTGTTTCATGTAGTTACTGATAACTTCGTTTATGATAAAGTTTAAAAGACTTTTTGACATACTGCTTCTCTCCCAAACTACTATAAATTTAGATCTACTTCACATAATAGTTTGGGAACCGTTGGGGATTAGGAAAGGCACTGATATGTTCACTCTTACCTTTGATCCAAGAAGACCAGGCAGCTTTTAATGGAAGGGATGTACATGAGGATGGAAACATGGATGTGATACTAATACAATTAAGATTGTCATAAATTATAGAAACAGCATATCTTTGAGAAGCTTCATTTTTGACCTTGAAAAAGTTATGCAGCGTACTTATTTGATGTATTGAAAATACTATTACTCAAGTCTGCATTTGCACTTAAAGATTACTGAATAGTCTTAACATCTGCCAACCACAGAAAATTGTTATGGCTACATGTCTATATTACAGAGATACTTGTGATTGCAAATTTAAAATTTTCAACATTGAGCAGTTACCTGACATATAACTCATTTACAAAAATTTGCAATTTTTTGGACCTAGCTCTTTGACATTTTTATAAATGAGAATGATTTTAGCTGATTATATTTTTGTATACATATACACATGTGCCCGTGCATACATACATGTGCATATATGTATATATTTATAATTCATATTTGTAGCAAAGTTCTATAATTTCCAATTATAGTCTGGTATTATTACTTGGCAATGGCCAACCCTTTAAAGGGGTCAAGATGAAATTATTTTCGATGTATAAATTCTTTTAGGCTAATAAAGAATACTTTTTGATGAACTAGACTTAAAATTGTATAGTTATTACTTTAGTGACCTATAGTGGTTAAGTCACATTTGCAGAACTTGGTTCACAAATATGACATCTTTGGTGTATGAACTTAACATTGGATTTGGAAATCTGACTGTGGTGGTTTAGAGCTGTATTTACCCCAGAAAAGCATGCTCTTAAATTTAATCCATTCTTATGGGTATGGACCCATTATAAGTAAAAAAATAAAAATAAAAAAGCCACAGGAAGCAAGAAGCTGAAATGGAACCCAGAACAGAAGGAAGAGGCCAGGAGACACCACCAAGTGCCCTGCCACGTGGCAGAAGAGCCAAGGATCACCAGTAGCCGGTCTTTGGGAAGAGAACATTACCTTGATGATCCCTTGATTTGGACATTTTCATGGCCTCAAAACTGGAAGCTAATAACTTCTCATTGTTTAAGCTAACCCATGTCATGGTATTTTCTTAGAGCAGCCTAAGAAACTAAAACAGATTTTGGTAATAGAAGAGTGGGGTGCTACTATTGAAAATACCAAAAATGTGGAAACAGCTTTGGAATTGGGTGATGGGTAGAGGCTGGACGAATTGTGAGGTGCTTGATAGAGAAGGCCTAGATTGCTTTGAAGGGACTGTTGGTTGAGATATGTATGCTAAAGGTACTTCTGATGAGGCCTTAGATGAAAATGATGCATGTGTTATTGGAAACTAGAGAAAAGGCAATCCTTATTTTAAAATGGCAGAAAACATGGCAAAATTGAGTTCTGATGATAGATGGAAGGCAGAACTTAAAAGCGATAAGCTTAGATATTCAGCTGAGGAGATTTCTAAGCTAAGTGTGGGAAGTGTAGACTGGTTTGTCCTTACAGTTTATAGTAAAATGTGACAGGAAAGGGATAAGCTGAGAACTGAATTCCTGGATTCAAAGAAACCAGAAATTGATGGTTAAGAAAATTCTGAGCTTCTGGAAAGCAAGTCCCCAGAGAATAGTGCTCCAGCCAGCAATTTCTGTGAAAGTCAGGATTGGAAATGCAGCTATCCAGGAAGGATCTGTGGAAGGTCCTACTATCTGATGGTTTGGACCCCGGTATACTACATGCAAAACCAACAAGGTTTTATTGCAAAATCTGTATGAATGGAACCACTGCCTGCCTGGACTAAAAGGGACAGAAAAGGGACATACTGCAGGAAAAATCACTTCAAGGGAGAACCATGGAAGCTGAGGTCTAGACTGATGACATCTTCTCAGGCCAAGAGAGCAGGCCCACCCATGTGTTTGGAAAGAGTGAGTCTGCCCTGGTGCTTGGAGAGGATGTGCCTTCCATCCCGTTGTTCAAGAAGAGTGCTGCCACCCCAGTATTCTCAAAGGGTAGAGGCTGTACCCAGGAGATTGTGGAGAGTCTGGCTTGGAGAGGGTGGAGGCTTCACTCTAGTATTTGGGGAGAGCATGGCTGCTGCACAAGCACTTGGAAAGGGTGTGGCAGCCATTCCCTCAGGCCCGGTGGACAAAGCATCCTCCCATAGATGACTCTCAGACCTTGAAATCTAATGGAGTATGTGCTCCAGGGTTTTAGAAATGTTTAGGACCCACAACCCCTGTTTTCCTTCCAGTTTCCCCCTATGGTAATGGGAATGTTTATCCTCTGCCTGTTCCTCCATTGTATTTTGGAAACAGATAACTTGTTCCCTAGGTTTCACAGGTCCACAGATAGAGGGGAATTGTACCCCAGGACAGACCAGACCCATAACCAATTTTTTTTTTTTTTTTAAAGATTTATTTATTTAATTTATCCCCCCCTTGCTGCTTGTGCTGCTGTGTCCATTTGCTGCATGTCTTCTCTGTGTCTGCTTATCTCCC
>JAQZBX010052901.1:0-19019 GCA_029593785.1 Cabassous unicinctus | reverse complement strand
GGTTTCCCTACACATGGCTCTTCTGCCCCTTCTAGTTGAACCTATAGTTAGTACTAGACATGATAGGTGTATGTCCAATAGACTTAAAACTTTGGGCAGTCCATGTGCCAGTTGGGCCCTGAATCTCAACACACTTGCAATGCCTACTCTCCAGTTCATTGGACTCACCCAGGACAACTAACAAGGAGATGATGATGGACAATGATCATCCTAAGGAACAGAAAGAGTCTGTAACTGCAAGCAAGGTAGTCCCATCCATCTGCCCCATGGGATCTAAGCCCCTCTCAATTAGACACAGAGTGGGCATCACCATCCCAGAATCCTCAGATTGGGGAATGGACAATGGACTAGATTAGATTTATTCTACTATAGATTTATTGTTATTCTAACAATGGAAGACTTTTATCACTGATGTGGAGGCAGTGGCCACCGGAGGTTCTGAGGGGAGGAAGAGGGAAATATGGGGAAACATGGGGGCATTTTGGGGACTTGAGAATTGTCCTGAATGACATTGCAATGACAGATACAGGCCACTATATTTATTGTCATAACATACAAAATTGTGCAGGACAGAGTGTAAACTACAATGCAAACTATAATCCACACTTAGTGGTAATGCTCCAAAATGTATTCATCAATTGTAACAAATGTATCACACTAAGGAAGGAAGTTGTTAATGTGGGAAAATGTGGGAAGTGTAGGGAAGGGGGCATATGGGAATCCCCTATATTTTTTATTTAACATTTATGTAATCTAAATATCTTTTTAAAAATTTTTAAAGTATATAATAAAAAAGGTTATTTTAAATATATTTTATCAGTTTTCAGTTGTTTTCAGCTGGAGGACTGATCCTAAAAACCAGAAAGGGGAAATCTGGAAAATAAATTATTAATGCCTGGTATTTTTTTTTTTTTTCAAAATACTATGGTTTTTCAAAGCATTAAAATCATGGGTGTTAAAAAAAAAAAAAAAGAAATCTGTGCTAGGAAACATCATAGTTAAGCTTCTGAAAACTAAAGACAAAAAAAATTTTGAAAGCAGCCAGAGAAAAAAATGACATCTTACCTTTTAGGGAAAACACTGAATGACATTGAGTTTCTCATCAAAAACAGTGAAGACCAATAAGAAGTGGCACAATATTTTTCAAGTGCTTAAAGAAAATAACTCTCAACCCAAAATCCTATACCCAGAGAAAATATCATTCAGGAATGTAGGGAAAATCAAAACATTCTCAGAAGAAGAAAACTTAGTGAATTCGTCAACAGCAGACTTACCTTATATAAATCACTTTTTAAATTCTCTAAAAAGAATGAAAACTGTTAATAAAGGAAACTTGAATGCCCAGGAAGAATGATAACACCATAACTAAAAATAACTTGAGTTTTCTAAATTGTGTTTGTGGTTGATATAAAACTTGTAACAATGTCTGATATGGTTCTAACATGGAGGAAATATTTAAGACAATTACAGCATAAGCAGAGTCAGTAAAAGGATGTAAACTGAGGTGAGGTTTCTATATTTTGCTCAAACTGGTAAAATAATAACATCTATAAACTGTGACAAATTATATAGATATAAAGTAATATCTAAGGCAACCACTAAAAAACCTATACAAAGAGATACTCTCAAAAGCAATGTATATATTTTGAAATGATATTCTGAAAATTGTTCAAGTAACTTACAAGAAGAGAGGGAAAAAGAGAGAGAAATGTAAAACAGAGAGAACAAACAGTAAACAAAAAAACAAAATGGCAGACTTAAGCCCTAACATATCAATAATTATATTAAATATAAATGCTCTAAATATACCAACTGAAAGATAGAGATTTGTAGAGTGGATTAAAAACATGACCCAACTATATGCTGCCCACAAGAAACTCTTTTCAAATATGATGATATAGGTAGGTTGAAAGTACAAGGATGAAAAAGACATATCACACAAACATTAACCAGAATAGAGAAGTGTCTATATCAATAGCAAATAGAGTATATTTCAGAGCAAAGAAAATTACCAGAAACATTACAAAATGGTAAAAGGGTTAAATACACCCAGAAGATATAACATTCCTAATAAGTATGCACCAAACAACAGAGCTGCAAAATATGTGCAGCAAAAAATTGATAGCAGTGAAAAGACAAAGACACAAATCCACAATTATAGTTATAGACTTCAGCATCCCTCTCTCAACAACTGATAAAATAACAAGACCAAAAATTAGCAATGATATAGAAGAACTTAATAATACTATTACTCAACTGGGATATAATAGGTAATTATAGAATGCTCCACCCAACAACAGCAGAATACACATCATTTTCAAATACCCATAAAACATATACCCAAACAGACCATACTCTAAGCTATAAAACAAACTTCAAGGTTTTTTAAAAATTGAAATCATATAGCATGTTTTATCCATCCACAAAGGAAATAAAATAATGATCAAGAACAGAAATACAATGGGAGAATTTCCAAATGCTTGAAAACAAAACAATACTCATTTAAATAATTAATGGGTCAGGAAGAAAGTCTTAAAGGAAATCAAATAATACTTTGAACTGAGTAAAAAATGAAAATACATCTCAAAATTTATCAGACACAGCTAAAGCAGTGCTGAGAAGAAAATTTAGAGCACTAAATGTGTACTTTAGAAATGAATAGAGGTATCAAATCAATCATCTAGGTTCCTATGTCAAAAAAAAAAACAGAAAAATGTAATGTAAATTTAACGAAATATTAGAAATAAAATCAGCATATGAAAAATATTTAATGCAAAGCCAAGATAAAGAAGTAAATAATAAAGGTGAGAACAGAAATCAATGAATTTGAAAAAACAGAAAATCAATGCAACAAAAAGTTGTTTCTTTGAAATGATGGGTAAAATGGACAACCTTTTAGCAAGATTGGCAAAGAAAAAAAGAGGGAAGACACAAAATGCCAGTATCAATAATGAAACAGGGGATATAACTACAGACTCTGCAGACATCAAAACGATTGTAAGGCAATACTATGAACAACTCTATATACATAAATTTGACAACTTAGAGGCAATGGGTTAAGTCCTCAAAAAGTACAAAGTACCACAATTCACCCAATTTGAAAAAGATAATTTGAAAAGTCCTGTAGCTATTAAGGAAATTGAATGTGAAACTTTAAAACTCCCAAAAAGAAGTATTCAAGCCAAGATGGTTTCACTGGAGAATTCTACCAAATGCTTAAAGTAAGAGTCTACATAATCTCTTCCAGAAAATAAAAGAATAGGGAACACATCCCAAACCACTAAATGAAGTTAGTATTTTCTTGACACCAAAGCCAAAGACAGTTCACAAAAAGAAAAACTACAAACCAATATCCCACATGAATATAGACACAAAAATCCTCAACAAAATATTAACAAATAGAAATCAGCAGTATTAAAAAAAAAAAAAAAAAAGATTCATACACCATGACCAAGTAGGGTTTATTACAAAGATGCGTTTCAGTATTCAAATTACAATCAGTGGAATTCACCACATGAAAGAAGAAAACTGACATAGTCATATCAATTGATACAGAAAAAGAAATTGACAAAATCCAATATCCAATCATTATAAAAATTCTCAGAAGACTTGGAAAAAGGGGATCTTCCTCAACTTGATAAAGAGCAGCCACAAAACCCTACAGCTAACATTATACTTAATGGTGAAAGACCAAATGTTTCTCCCTTAAGATTGGGAACAAGGCAAGGATGTCCATTCTCACCATTCTTATTCAACATAGTGCTGAAACTTATAGCTAGTTCAGTAAGCCACTTGAAAAACACACAGATCAGAAAGAAAGAGGTAAAACTGTCCCTATTTGAAGATTACACAATTGTCTACCTTGAAAATATCAAGGAATCTACAAAATAAAAACCTCCTAGAACTAGTAAGTTAGCTCAGCAAGATCTTAGGATACAAGATAAAAAAATAAAACTCAGTTATATTTCTATATACTAGCAATGTACATGTAGATGCCAAAATTGAAATACCATACCATTTACAATTGCTCAAAAATTGAATAGGTATAGATGTTCACAGCAGCATTATTCACAATTGCTAAAATATGGAACCAGTATATTTTGGATTAACAAAATGTGGTATATACATACAATGGAATACTATTCCATTCTAAGACATGAAATTGGTATGCATATGACAACGTGGATGAACCTAGAGGAAATAATGTTGAGGGAAATAGGCCAAACACAAAACGACAAATATTGTATGGTCTCATTAATATGAACTAAATCTGATGAGTAAATTCTCAGAGGTAAACTATAGAGTATAGGTTACTTGGAAATAGAATGTGGATTGAGAATGAGAGCTGATGATTAATGTATGAGCATTATTCATAAGGTTAATTTTTAAAGTGTAGGAATGAAAAGAGTTGAGAGTAACACATTATAGTGAGTATAACTAACACTGCTGATTTATAAATGGGGTTGTGGCTTGAGAGTGGTAGTCTGTGGACATAAAACATAGGGAATGTACAACATATTGATTTTGATGGTGGATGAAGATTGTGGTTAATAGTATAAATCAGGGTTTCTTAACCTTTGTTGTTCCACGGATCCTTTTGCCAGTCAGGTGAAAACCACGGACCCCTTACTAAGTCCACACTATACTGTGTATTATTTAATAAATATATCATAACTGCACCAACATGTCCCCACAAGAATAATTTTTTTTATTTAAATTCAAGTTCACAGACCCCTTGTTAAGAACCTCTGGTATAAATATAAGAATGCTCTTTTTTTATAAAGTACTAAGAATATGGCGATATACAGGAAAATTACAACTACTGTAACATATGGATGATAGTAATATTGTAATATTTTTTAGCATTGTCAAGAAGATATTATTTCAATATTAAGGGATAACAATAGGGGAGTATAAGAGGGTATGGGATTTTTCCTTTTGGAGTAATGGAAACGTTCTAATATTAACTGATGAGGTGATGACAGTACAACTCTGTGATGAAAATGAGAGCCACTGAATGTACAATTTGAGTGGATTGTACGAAGCATGGGACTGTATAACACAGGGAATCCGGTGGTAGATAATGGACTGTGGTTAACAGGACAAATATGAGAATGTTTTCTCATGAACGATAACAAATATATAATACTAATATGGGGTGTTAAGAATTGGGTGAGTTGGGGGGAGATACACCAAGTATAAGATTTGAGTTATAGTTAGTAGTAATATTTTGATGATGCTCTTTCATAGTTTGTAACAAATGTTTTACAACAATACAAGGTGTTGGTGGTGGGGAGATGTATGGGAGACTTGTATGATGATATGCATGTTTATTTTGTGAATTCACAACTTTTACTATATGTTCATGTATGAATGATATACTTCAAAAAAAATTTCATGAAAAAATTAAATAGGTATAAATCTAACAAAAATGTTCACGACTTGTATGCTGAAAACTGCACAACACTGATGAAAGAAATAAAAAAATCTAAAGAAATGAAGAGGAAGCGGGTGTGGCTCAGTGGATAGAGCCCCCGTTTACCATATGGGAGGCCCGGGTTCGCGTCCCGAGGCCTCCTTGTGAGGGCACGCCGGCCTGAGCAGTGTGGTGGGCTGATGCAGCAACCTCATGGCAGGAAGCGGGTGTGGCGCAATGGATAGAGCACCCATTTACCATATGAGAGGCCCCGGGTTCGCTTCCCGGCGCCTCCTTGTGAGGGCAGGCCGGCTCGCGCGGTGCCGTGGGCTGATGCGGCAAGACCTCACAGCAAGTGGGAGATAAGCAGACTCAGAGAAGACACGCAGCGAATGGACACGGCAGCACGAGCAGCAAGGGGGGGATAAATAAATAAAATAAATAATAAATCTTTAAAAAATAAAGAAAGAAAGAAAGAAATGAAGAGACATGAGGTATTGTATTAATGAATTGGAAGACTCAACACAGTAAAGATATCTGTGCAGTTTGAAGTTGTTTTGTGAATCCCAGAAAAGATCATCTTTTCTAATCCGTTTCTGTGGGTATGGGGCCCTTTGATTGTATTAAGGTACTCTTTGATTAGATTGCTTGATTAGATCACTTTAGGGCTTTTGATTGGATTATATCAGTGAGGCATGACTCAGGTTGGGTCTCCAGCCTCTTGCTGGGGTCTTATATAAACTGAGAACTGGAAGCAGAAACACAGAGAAAGACAGCCACCATTTTTACCTTGCAGTATGAACAAGGACTCCAGGACCAGCTACAGCTAAGAGAGAGGCCAAGAGAAAGCCTGAAAGGTTGAGAGCGAGGCTAGAGGCTAGAATCAGCAGAGCACAGAGGCACGGAAAGAGGCCCCTGAGAGGTCAGACCCACAGAGCAGCTCGACACTGAAGAGATGAGTCATGCCATATTCTTGAGGGCCCACAGCTGAGCTCCAAGAGAAAACAGTCTGGAGGAGAAGGCAAAGACCCAGACGGAGAACCGCCATTTTGCCTTGCAGGGCTCCAGGATCTGCCAGCAGATAACATTTGGTGAAACAGCGTCTCTGATGATGCCTTGATTTGGACATTTTCACAGCCTCAGAACTGTAAGTTTTTACCCTAATAAATTCCCTTTATGAAAGCCAACCCATTTCTGGTATTTTGCATTAGCAGCCTCAGCAAACTGTTAGATTGTAACTTACTGACCCTGAGCTCAAGCTACGTGTCCAAACACAGAATGCTCCGTTCCAGACCCTGCTCTTTTCACACCCCCATGGAACCACAGAACATTCTTTCCCCCAAGGACAAGGCAGTCCTCAGAAAGTCACTCCCTACCCTAAGAACAGCAAGCATGGTACTTTTCCACCCCATATCTTCACGCCCCTTTCCAGCCCTGCCCAACTCCGCCAGTTCAAAAGGTACTCCCCAGCTCAGTCAGGCGGGCCGGTGTCTCTCTTCAGACCCCAGCCATGCGGGCAACCTAATAAACTCCTGCCTGAATCTTGGTCTGTCTCTGAGTCTCTTTAACCTGGGATCTAACACAAACCAAAACAACATCAATTCTCCCCAAATTGATATACAAGTTTAACACAATTCCTATAAAAATCCCAGGAACGTTTTTGTAGATATAGACAAGCTCTTTCTAAAATTTATATGGAAAGGCAAAAGAACTAGAATAAAGAAGAATAAAGTAAGTGGAATCAGGCTACTCTATTTCAAAACTAATCATCAGCTATGGTAATCAAGACTGTGTAGTGCTGGCAAAGGGGTAGACACATAGATCAAGTGACCAGAATAGAGAACCCGGAAACAGACCCACACAAATATGCCCAAAGTTGCAAAGTCAAGTCAATGGAGGAAAGGTAGCTTTTTCAACAAGTAGTGTTGGAATACAAAAGTGTGATCTATAAAAGGGAAAAATTAGTAATTTGGACCTCGTAAAAATTAAAAAGATTTTTCCCTTTTAAAGACCTAGTTAAGAGGATGAAAAGACAAGCTACGAGTGGGGGGAAATATTTGTAAACCTCATATCTGACAAGGAACTCAGAATATTTAAAGAACTCTCTGAAGTCAATGGTATAAAAAGTAAATAATCCTATTAGAACATAGGCAAAAGACAGGAAAAGACATTTCACTGAAGAAAATACCCAGGTGGCAAAAAAAGCACCTGAAAAGATGCCTAGCATCATCACCTGTTAGGTAAATGCAAATTGATTCCACAATGAGATATCACACCATCCAAATGGCTGAAATAAAAAATAATAACAACTTTAAATGTTGGCGAAGATGCTGAGAAACTCTGTCATTCATATATTGCTGGTGGGGAGGTAAAATGGTCCAGCCACTCTGGAAAACAGTTTGACAATTTCTTACCAAAGTAAGCATGCAACTACTGCATGACTCAGCAATTGCACTCCTGTGCCTACAGCCCAGAGAAATGAAAGCTTATATTTACACAAAAAACTGTATGTGAATGTTTATAGCAGTTTTATTTGTAATAGCCCAAAACTGGAAACAACCTAGATGTGCTTTGATGAGTGAAAAGTTAAACAAACCATGATGCATCCATACTATGGAATACTACTTAGCAATTAAAAGAATGAACCTTTGATTCACGTAACAACCTGGATGAATCTCTAGAGAATTATGCTGAGTGAAAAAAGCCAACCCCAAAAGGTTACATATTGAATGATTATATTTAGATAACATTCTTGAAATGGCAAACATAAAAATAGAGAACAGATTGGCGGTTGCCTAGGATTAAGGAATAGGTAGGGTAGGAGGGAGTGGTTGTGGATACAAAAGGGCAACATGAGGGATCCTTGTGGTGGCCAGAAAGTTCAGTATCTTGTCAATATCCTGGGTGTGAGATTGTACTACAGTTTTGCCATTGCGGTCTACTGGGTAAAAGGTACATGGGATCTCTCTGTATTATTTCTTACAATTGTAGGTGCATCTACGGTGATATCGAAATTAAAAATTTAAAAACCATGTTAGCCAAACCTTGAACTCATGTTATAAAACATCAAAATAGAGAACAAAGACACCCAAATGTGGGTACAATCGAAATAAACTTGAACATCACCCTAGTTCTCCTTCAGATCAGAAGAGATGAATGAAGAGGGGCTGAAATGCAGACAGAAGTAAAGAGTGATTACAACTTCTCACTGCTCCAAGCAAGATGAAATAAATGACAACAGAGATGAAGGAAAGCAGGTATCATTTTACAATCTGCAGGCCCCCAGGGGAAACTGAGACTCGCCTCATCTCATCAGAGTGACACAGCAATTCCTCCAACACTGCGGCAATGAGGAGGTGGATGTCTAGTTTCCTTAGGCATCTCCCAGGAGTTAAACAATATTGGCCCACACTTTAGTTCTGGCTCTTATCAAAACATCTAAACTGGAGCTCCAGCCTCAATACCTACCAATTCTCTAAATTATCGTTACTAAAAGTCAACCACACTCTTCATTTTCAAACGGAACATTTGTGCCTAAATTAAAATTGCTACAATAGAAGACAGGTGCATCCAACTGGTGGCTGCAAAAAGAAATCACTCTTACTAAACAGCAGTTGAAAGAGAGTGGAAGGGTCCAGGGCTCCCGGCCAGGGTGATTGATTCAGGGATGGGAATGTGGCCTAATCTGTCCAGGAGCAGGCCCACGACTTTCATTCAAATTGTTGGGTAAGAGCTCTTTAATGCTCCCCCAAGAAAGGAAAGTCTTTCTGGAGATGGGACCAATGCAGAGAAAGCAGAGCTGAGTGATGGATCCTAGCAATCTCATTTGGAATCTGAATCACGTGGTACCTGAAGCTATCCCTTGTGTTTTCTGTGACATAAACCAACAAACTTCCTTTATATTTAAGTTGCTTTGGGATTTGTTTTCTGTCACTTGCAACCAAAAGAGTCCTAAATGTCAGAAACGTGCTGTTGTATGAGTTCCTGTCACCTAGGTGGACAAGCAGAGGTGGAATGATTGTCTGTGAGGGATGTGATAGCAGGATCCTTACCTTAACAGGAATTTGGACAATAGGTTTCCCCTAAGGTATTTTCTTGTTCTTATATTTAACATTCTGTGACCTTCTTAGGGAAGTTTTAGGGCTATTTATTACTTAGTTGAGGAGAGTGCCAGAATCTCTCAGCATATTAATCACCCCAGTGATCACTTGCTTTACCTAGGCACATAAGGTCCTTTCTGATAGCTGCTTATTGTGGACTGTGAAACTCTGCATGATATGGGTGCTGCTCACGTCTCTAACCTTCCCTCCTTCCACTCTCCCCTACACTTCCATTCCTCCACTCACTCTTCTCCTACTGATTCTTTGACTCCAACAAGCGTGTTTTCACCCCAGGACCTTTGCACTTTCTGTTCCTTCTGCCTGAAATGCTCTTCCCCAGATGTTTTCATGGCTGGTTCCTTCTCACCTGAACTCAGAGGTCACTCTTTTAGGAGGCTTCCTCAGACTGCCAAATCTGAAGCATCCACCCTGTGCCAGCTATTCTCTAGTCCATCGCCATACTTAAGTAAATGTCGACTTTGAAGAGTCCAGGGTTTTCACATTTTTATCTCATTCAATCTTCACAACAGCCCTGTAGATATAAAACCTGAGGCTCAGAGAGGTTGTTCACTTGTCAGAGGTCACACAGCTAGCCAGAGGAAGGTGCAGGATTGGAAAGCAGATCTCTCATTCATTCAGTCACTCAGTCAATCAATATGCTAATACTCACTGAGCACCTACTATGTGCAGACTCTGTTGGGCCTGGAGAATAAAATATTGAACAAACAAATCATTCCCCTATGATCTAAATGAGAGTGATGCTTGGAGAATTGGGAATCTATGGAATGACTGAAAGAAAATTTAGTAGGCAGAGTTGATACGATTGGGGAATTGATTAAATATGTAGAGAGGCAAGTATGCAGTGAAAATGGAGAGGGAGGAATTCAAATTGTGATTATTATTATCATCATTAGCAAATATTTATATAAAGCTTACTGTGTATCAGATGTTGTTCTAACTTAATTCATTTGCTCACTCAATTTACTCAGAGGAACGCCATGAAACAGATATTATTGTTGTGCTAATATAAAGATGAGAAAACTAGGATACACTCGGAGAACTTTTATTTTTCCCATCCTGGACCCTGATCACCTTAGATGGCTTGGGAAGGAGTAGAAAGGAAGGCAGCCTAATAGGACAGGTCCTTGCCTGTTTTCTCTGCTGCAGCCAAGTGTTCAAGCAGTCCTGAGGGTTCAGGGAACCTGGATTTGACCTTGACCTGATGAGTGCAGATAGTCACAAGGGAGATGGGTACCCAAAACCAGCCTTGGTCGTCTGCTTAAGGTGACTGCCAGTGCTGGTCAGGGCAAAGGGTTTCCCTTGCAGAAGCTCCAAGGTTTCAACCTATTTATCCCTAAGATTGTGGTCAAGAGTTACAGAGAGAAACAATCACTTTTAAGTATTTCAAATACCCCTTTCTCTAACCAATACCATTCACATTAATACTTACTTAAAGTAGGGTCCAGGAATCAGCATCACTATCATTTGGGGGCTTGTTAGAAATGCAGAATCTCAGGTCTAAGCCCAGACCTACTGCAGCAAAATCTGCATTTTAAACAAGATCCCCTGGTGATTTATTTGCTCGTCAAAATTTGAGACACATTAGTCTTGGATTCACTTTAGATCTCAGGCTCAACACGGGGTTTTGGCACCATCCAAAGAGAAACCCCAGCTATTATCCATTAACCTCGTTATACCTGAATATTCAACTATTCTCCCAACACGTCATTTCAAACAACTTGGTTGAATTGTGAACAAAATGTTTGACCCTATTGGCCTCCCAATCTCTCCCCTGGCGTATTTCATTATTTCTTACTGGGGACACCCAATGAACTTTCCAATATTCTCCAGGGCAGCAGATGGTGAGCATTCAAGGAGGAGGGAATGGTTTTGGGGGGCTCTGAAAAAAGACCTAGTGATTGCTGAGCTGTGTCCATTGGACTTTTCAACACAAGGTCATCAGTGATCTCTGAAAGAGAAGTGGACAGTGGGGCAGGAAGAAAATAGACTGGATTGGGGACAAAACAGAGAGAATTTAGACACCTTTGTCAAGAACAAAAGCAAAGGAGAACTGATTATGGGGTGGTTTAAGGACTTTGGTGGTTGCTGTTACATTCTTTGAGAGGAGGGGGTTTAAGGTGAGAGCAGTTTGAGCATGCATAAGAGTTGACAACCTTTATGCAGAACAATGAGGATCTATTGCAAATGCACATGCCCTGTGACCAAGCAATTCTGCTTCTGGGAATTTACACTACAGATATATTTGCATATATGAGAAATGATGTGTATGAGCCAGGATGTGCACTGCAACCCCTCATGTGAAATTGCAAAAGACTAGACAACTCAAATGTCCATCAGTAAGGGAATGATTAAATAAATTATATTAATCCACCCAACAGAATGCCATATAGTCATAAAAGGAATGAGGAAGATCTTTGTGTGTTAATATGAAATGATGCCCAAGGTAGATAAAGTAAAAAAAGCAAGATGCCAAACAGTGTGTAATGCCCACAAACATACGTAATTGCATGTGTGCTTAAGATATCTCTGGAGCCATACGCAAGAAACTGGCAACTTTATAGTCTCTGGGAAAGGGAACTGGGTTGTGGGGACAGGAGTAAAAGGGAGACTTCCCTACAAACACTTTTTTTTTTAGATTTTTTTAATCTCCCCTGCCATGGTTCCCTCATCTATCTGCTCATTGTTTTGCTCACTGTGTCTGCTCATCTTCTCCAGGAGGCACTGGGGACCAAACCCAGGACCTCCTACACGGGAGGTGAGTGTCCAATGGCCTGAGCCACATCTGTTCCTCATGGGCTGCGGCATCAGCTGGCTTGTGGCATCTAGCTCGTTTGGGTGGGTGCAGCGTCTAGCTCGTTACGGCTGGTTGTGGCATCTGCTCTTCTTCTTTAGGAGGCACCGGAACCCAGGACCTCCCGTGTGGTAGGCAGGTGCCCAACTGGTTGAGCCACATCCACTTCCCTACACACATTTTTTTTTAAGATTTATTTCTCCTCCCCCGCCCCACCCCTGCTCGTTGTTTTGCTCTCGCTGACTGCTCTCTGTGTGTTCCTCTGTGTCTGCATGTCCTCTCTTCAGGCGGCACTGGGAACCAATCCTGGGATCTTCCGGAGTGGAGAGAGGTGCTCAATCTCCTGTGCCACCTCAGCTCCCTGGTCTGCTGTGTCTCCCATTGTCTCTCCTCTGTGTCTCTCTTTGTCATGTCATCTTGCTACGACAGCTCTCCTGCGTGGGCCAGCACTCCACATGGGCCAGCTTGCCCTTCACCAGGAGCCCCGGGAACCAAACCCCAGACCTCCTGTATAGCAGTCAGGAGCTCAATCACTTGAGCCATGCCTGCTTCCCCTACGCACACTTTTGAACCTTTTGATTTTATTAAGTATCATCAACTATTGCTGTGAAACCAAGACCACACAATCTCATGACAGATCTAGGCAGGGCTCAGCTGGGCTTGGCTACAGGCTGCAAGTTGGCTCTGGGTGGGTCTTCTGGTTCTGTTCCACAGGTCTCTCAGTCTCCCTGCTCCCTGATGGATAGTGATGGCAGAAGAGCAAAAAGAACAAGCAGAACATGTGATTACTCTTGAGACCTAGGCTCAGAGCTGGCACGCTAGCACTTATGCCAATGGTCAAATCAGATCTCAAAGTCAAGGGGCAGAGAAGCATACTCCACCTTTAGTGGGAAGAATTTCAATGGTGTGTGGGAAAGGGTATGGACACATGAAGGGATAAAGAATTGGGGCCAGTAATTAAATCCATCATGAATATATTAAATCCCCATGAATCTATTATCTGTTCAAAAATAAATATTATTTAAAAGTAGAAAGATCACACATAGACAAATACATACACATGCATATATATAATAACCAATGAGGAGAAATTTATAGAGGGGGGGAGAGACTAAACATACCCAAGAGGGATTATCCAGGAGCAGAGTGCTGGGGAGGCAGGAATGAATGCATCCAAGACCCAGTTGGAGGGCTTGGGAAAGTCAAAGGACATCTCTTCCACCATGAGGGGAAAAAGGGACAAACGGTTGAGTATAGGTGAGATAATTCATTCTCCATGCAGAAGCTAGAGCAGGCTTTTTTGTAATAATAAACTTTATTTCTAGAGAAGTTCTAGATAATAGAAAAGTTTCATTGAAATTATGGGAGATTCCTGTATAACCCATTCCCTCCTCTGCTCACATGTTCCCCCATTAATAACATCTTACATTCATGTGGTATATTTGTTACAATTGATGAACCTATATTGAAGCATTGCTACTAACCAAGGTCTATAGTTTACATTGTTTTAGACTTTGTGCTGTACAGTTTTATAGGATTTGACAAATGTAAGCTGGCATGTATCCATCATTGCAATATCATACAGAACAGTTCCAATGCCCTAAAAATGCCCTGTGTTCCACCTATTCCTCCCTCCACCTCCCTTCGAGCCTCTTGTAACCATTATCTTTATATCAATGTTAGAAATTATTTCATTACCACCCAATAATAACTTCAATAACTGCTTCAGATTGATGGGGCGGCTTAGATAGTATGGGGCAGGTGGAAATAACTGTTTTGCTTGCAGTTGTAGATACTCATTGTTTTTTGGGATGGAGGCTGTCCATCATCATCATTTCTTTAGATGTTGTTGCAGTTGGGCAGTTTGATGTAATTATGAATTCCAAAAATATAATTGGATCATGCTTGTAAACTGATCTGTTAATATGGGCATGATTAGGTTATGATTAGGGCATTGACTGGGCCACGTCAGTAGGGCAATAAGCCCCACCCCTTGGTGGGTGGGGAATCAAATATAAAAGGCATGGCAAGAACAGAGTTGAAGCAGTGTTGAGAAGCCGTTTTTGAGAAGCAGTTTTGATATTGGAGAGAAGGCCCTAGGAGAAGAGAAGGGAGCCGTTCACCTGATTGTCTACAGCTGACCTTGTGGAGGAAACAGGAGCTAAACCTGGAGAGAAATGCAGTTCAGGCCAAGAAGCCTGAACCCTGGCAAACATCGGCAGCTGTCTTGCTCCAACACGTAGCAATGGACTTTGGTGAAAGAAGAAACTTAACGCTTTATGGCCTGGTATCTGTGGACTTCTACCCCAAATAAATACCCTTTATAAAGACCAACCCATTTTTGGTATTTCACATTAGCACCCCTTTGGCTGACTAATACAGATGTCCTTGGCAAGTCTAAAGGCTGGAGAGTAGGTATTGGCCACAACTCTGCTGAGATTCAGAGCTCAACTGGCATATGAACAGACTGAAGATTTAAGTCTCTGAGACATATATTTAACAGGTATAGTGATAATTATAGGTTCAAATAAAAGGGGTAGAAGAATCATGTGTAGGGAAATTATAAATGAATCTAACTCTGTTATACTGGAGAAATAGATTATCGTGTATCCAAAATAAAGCCCACTGGTGGGGTTGTATGCCTTGTCAATTGTGTCTGAACATTCCTGGAGCCCACAGGAGAACTTTTGTTTGAGGCTTTGTTACTGTGGCAGTTAGTGAGATCTGTCTGAGACCTGGATAAGTGTAACCTCTGGAGAGGCCTCTCGACTCACTTTGAAATCTCTTAAGCATAAAAACTCTTTCATATTTAATGTTTCCCCCTTTAGGTCAAGGTCTTTTTCCAACTGCATCACTGGTTGGCACTTGGTAGTAATCCCTCTGTGCCAGAGAGGTTCATCCCTTGAAATCATGTCCCACATTAGAGGGAAGGTAGTGAGTTTATTTGCTGAGTTTGTAGAGCAGCCTGTTTAAAGAATGAAATAGATCATTTGATTTTCCTGCTCAAAACCTTCCAGAGGCTTCACACTACACTTAGAGTAACTCCAAAGTCCTTACCATGGCCTTCAAGGCCCAGAATGATCTACCCTGCCCCCTCTCTAATCTCTTCCCCCTCCTCCCCCCACTCCCCTCCATGCCAATAACTATGCTTCAGTTGCACGGGACTCTTCGCCCAGCCTCCGGTCTTTGCCCTCTCAGTTTCCTCTCTTAGAATACCTTTCCCACAGTTCTTCCCAAGACCGGGCTCTTTGTGTTGTTCAGGTCTTACTTCAATAGTCACACCCCACTAGAGGCCTTCCTAAGAGTCACAGTCACCACCACCCTGGGCACACTGCATCCCATTTCCCTGTTCTGTTGTCTTTCCATCACTTATTGCCACCTGAAATCAATGTGTTGATTAGTTCACTTGTTTATGATGTCTCACCCCACTCAAATAAAAGCTCCATGGGGACAAGAGCCCTGCCTGTCTTGTTCACCACTGAATGCCGGCATCTAACACAGTGCCGGGCACATAGTAGGTGCTCAGATAAAAAATTATTAAATACAAATGAAGGGGAATATAAATTGGAAGATATTTTCTTCTGGTGATTTCTATCATTTGCTAAGAAGGAGGGATGGGATGGTGGGCTAGGGGCTGAAGGGGAAGTGACATCTGTTATGGGGAATGGGAGAGTAAACTGCTAATTAGGAGTTTCTAGGAGTCTCAGGGTATAACTGAGATTTGAAGAGCATGAAATTGTAGCAATGTGATCAGAAGCTCTGGAGGGATTTTCTCTGGCTGCTGTACAATGACAAATGAGGGGGAAAGTTGGAGTTCCCGTGGTTGGGGTTTTCCAGAATGGCATGTGCTGGACTGATTGTCTTAATGGCCCCAGCTATTCTTCCTTCTGTATCCACACCTTTGAATATGCCCTCCCACCCAACTCTGGGATTGGCCATTGGACTTGCTTTAGCCAATGAGGAGCAGCAAACTTGACGTAAGCTGAGGTTTTGAAAACTGCTTATGTATTTCTTCTTCGTCTCTTGCTGCTCTGCTTCTGCCATGAGAACAAGTCCAGTTTAGCTAAGGCCATCCTAGGTCAGCTGACTGCAGTTGCATGAGCAAGTCCAGCGTAAATCAGCCAAGCCAGCCCACACCAACAAAACTGCCCAATTGATCAACAGATTCATGAGAAATCATAAATGATGGTATTTTAAGTCACTAACTTTGGGGCAGTTTGTTGTGCAGCATTATTATGACAATAGGTAACTAACATAAGGTACAGCATAAAGACAAGGAGATTAGTTAACTAGGCACTGGCAAGCCAGTGGGTGACTCTGAGTAATGATCTTTGACGATATCACTTTAAAAAGGTCATCCTAAGGATTAGGAAAGTATAGTCCCAGGTATTCTAGGCTGGTAGAAAACTACAAGAATATTATATATATATATATATATATATTTTTTTTTTTTTTAAAGATGCTTAGATTACATAAATGTTACACAAAAATTACAGGGATCCCCATGTTCCCCACCTCCCACACCTCCCACAACCTCCCACATAAACATCTTCCATTAGTGTGGCACATCACCTGCAATGGATATACACATCCTGGGGCTCTGCCACTAAGCATGGACCATAGTTCACATTATAGACCACACTCTCTCCCACACAGTTCTGCATGTTATATGCTAATGTAAAATGGCCTATATCTGTCGTTGCAATGTCACTCAGGATAACTCCCAAGTCCTGAAAAAGCACCTGTATTACAACTGCTTTTCCCTTCCCTGCCCCAAAAGTGTCCAGTGGCCACTGGCTCACCCACACTGTTGTATACAAGAATATTAAATTCACTTCTGGCAGCTTTCCCCAAATTTTATCCCCAAATCCCCAGGTGATTGGCTAGGAGGGAGAACAGGTAATGAGAGCTCTGGAAAACGTGACATAACAGGAGAGTCTGTAGAGTATCCCACTGAATCCCGGCAGCAACCGTAGGTGGTAGATGTTTTGTCCCCATTTTGCAGATGGAGAAACTGAGACTCTAAAGGTGTGGTGATTTGCAGAGAGTCACACAGCTGGTGAGTGGGAGGCAGGGCAGGGATTGGACCCTAGGTCAGTCTTACTGCAAAGCTCATGTGGCTTTCACCACACTATAAAGCTGCTTGAGAGAGAGGGTCCATAGAGCAAGACCCGGGGCCTTCTCCATGCCACCTCTTGGTGCCCAGCCCCATTCTTCCCTGACCTTATTACCCTGCTGAGTGTTAAGCCTGTTAAAGCATCCCCTTTGTTTACAATCTTTTCAATAGATAGAAGAAAACCTGGCAGTTATTTCTGCACACAGCTTTAAGTACACATATTGGCCAATCTTTACAGATTTAATTGTCTATAAAATTACTCTGTGTGCAATTCTCATATGGATCTTCAGTGTCTTGCACTCCGCATGCTTGTTAGCTGGTGCTTTCTCCCAATTTGGGGCTCTGGAGCCAGAAACACATGGTGCTAGGCTACTGACCAGGTGTTTGATCTTGGGTGGTTGACAAACCCTCCTGGAGACCTCAATTTCCCCAATCTGTAAATGGGATAATTACAGTAACTTGTCATGAAGCTGGAAAAATTAGATGAAACTATGCAAGTAAAACTCTTAGCTCTGTGCCCAGCACATATACAGTATGGGAGCCAATATTTCAAGATCCTAACTCATGTTTTTTCCCCCTGAATTTCCTGGAATCTTTTTTCTTCCCTCTCCACCCCACCCCCACCCCCACTTTACCACCACCATTTAGTCTTGAACTTATTGACTCAGGGAACAAATGATTCAAAAGAGGAAGAAAAAAGGCACAAGACACTAGACTTTAAAGCATCAAAAGATTGAGCCCTGATGAATTCAAGGTATAAACTTTTTACCATAAGGAAGAGTTTGGAAAAAGACTGGATGAAGAGCCAGAGTGTCAGCTAGGAACCATCCTGACACAAGTAACAGAAAATCAAACTCAAACTAGCTAAACCAATAACAGGAATTTATTGGTTCAAGTGATTGGCAGGGTCAGAGGGTGAGCAGTTTCAGATGTGATTCATCCAGAACCTCAACAATGTCACCCAGCCTTCCACAAAGGACGTTCGAAACCCCTTTTGGAGACAAGATGGCCGCCAGCTGCTTGGTGGGGGAGGGGAGGCAGGGCTTTGGGGCACAAGGGAGGGAATGTGTCTCTGGGCAGCTCCTCCCAGAAACATCCTGCCAACATCATCTCCTACCTCATTGGCCCAGGATGGATCACATGCCAATCTGAACCAATCCCTGGAAGGATGAGTTATGCTGATTAGCTAAATTCAATGAGTTCTCATCCCCGGGGCTTCGAGTCTTTGCCCTCCAATCGCTGAAGGGCTGCTGTGGACAAAAGCCCGTCTTTAATTGGTGAAGAATTTAAGGCATAAAGTTTATGCCATATTCAGTAGCTTGGAAAGCAAATAGGTGAAGGGCTTTCTAAAAGTTATTTTACCCATATTCAATTAACTTTCTTTTTTTTTTTTTATTGTTGGTAAAAATCAATATTTTTCACAATACATACCAATATTTGTAAAATGATATATAAATACATATGCATATATGTGCATTTGCTTACATAAATGTTATCTTATATATATATATATATATTTTTTTTAAAGGTACTTAGATTACCTCAATTAACTTTCTAAAAGTTATCTTACCCCTT
>JAQZBX010052900.1:0-13581 GCA_029593785.1 Cabassous unicinctus | reverse complement strand
ACTTAATGAAGGAACAAAGGTGCTATTTTAAGATAGAATGTAATCAACAAGAATGAATGCTGTAAACTCTAAGGTAATAAGAGTATTTAAGGAAAATATTTAAAGAAATAAAAGAAAATTTAAAGAATATATATATAAAGCGAATTAATGGAAAATAATAACAAAAATAGGACTGTTCCAAACTGAGACTAGAATGGAAGGGGAAAAAAACATAAAACAAAGGGCAAAATAGAAGATTTAAACCCAAAGATATCAGTAAATACATTAAATGCAAATGGAATAAATACTCCATGTTAAAGACTAAGACTGTCAGCGTGCAGAGAAATATAAAACCCAACTACATACTTCTCACAAGAAATGTACCTTCCATTTTAGGCTGCATAAAAGTTGAAAGTGGTTGGATGGAAAAATATGCCATGCAATCAATGACCAAAATAAAGCTCATAAAACTACACTAATATCAGACAAACTAGACTGTAACTCAAAAACAATTACCGGAAATAAGAGAAGGACATTTAATGAAAATAAAAGAATCCATTCAACGGGAAGATATAACAACCCGAAATTTCTATTTACCTAAAACATATTCAAAGTATATAAAGCATAACTAACAGAGTTAAAAGGATAAACAGGCAAATCTCTTAACTCATCTCTCTTGGTATTGATAGAAAAAGCAAATAAAGAATAAAAAGTGAATAATGAATTGAACAGGACAATAAACGAACTTAACCAAAATATGTGTACAGAACACTATAACCAATCACTGAAGAATGCACCTTCTCTGCAAGTGCCAATGAAACATTTCCCAAAATAAATCATAGGTTGGGTTGCATAGCAAGTGTTAATCAACTTCAAAGCACTGGACTTATTAAGATTATGTTCATAGACCACAACAAAATTAAACCAGAAATAAATAACAAAAAGGAAACTAGATAATCAACATAATTCTAAACAAACTATGGGTAAAAGAAAAAACTTACAATGGGAATTAGAAAATATTTTGAACTGAATGATAGGCAAAAATCTGTTGGAAGACAATTCTCCATGATATTTCTATACAGATAAGAAAATCTTTTCCAGGACGTTTGTATATCAAATTGCTTTGGAAGCTAGAGATAGCTTCTGGGTCACAGAGCAGATTTATTTATATTGTATGATAGTAAAGTCTCTTTCTTCTTTCTGGAGGAGATTTGTTAATAAAGATAATGTTTTCCTTGTAGTTAAAAGGAAGGACAGGTTTGCCAGTAGCCACTTAAATGATTGGGAGTTTCCTAAGGTCATTATTTCTCAGCTGGTGCACAGATCTATGTACACAGCATCCACCTGGGCCTGCCTCTGCATTGCCTCCGTGGGACCTGAGGGCATAAGAAACGGTAGTGGACATGAGATGTGAGCATGAAGCTTACGATGCCTTCTGTGCTGTGGAGTAATAAACTGTATAAATTCATGTTGGGCTCATGTTTCCTTACCAACTGATTTTATGGAAGTGTAGTGAGCCAACCATGTAGTTATGCTACAGCCTTGGGATTGATTGACTGCTTGCCAAAGTCTCAAACAAGTATTTTTCAGAAGAGAACATCCAAAAGACTTACAATTATATGAATATTATGCCCAATATAATTATTCATCAGAGAAATGCAAATTAAAACTCTATGAGATATCACTAAACATCTCCACAAATAGCTAAAAAGTAATAGATTAAGAATATTATGTATTGGCAAGGATGTGGAGCAACTGGGCCTCTCAGGAACTGTGGGTAGGAATATATAATGGTTTGACCACTTTGAAAAAATTAGTTTCTATTGCTGCCATAACAAATTAACACATATATAGGGGATTAAAACAATGCAAATTTATTATCTCACAGTTCATGTAGGTCAGAAATCCATGCCAATTCAGCTGTTTCTGTGTTCCAGGATTCACAAAGCTGAAATCAAGGTGTAGACTGGCTCACTCTTTTTGGGAACTCATGGAAGAATCTGCTTCCAAGCTCATTCAAGTTGTTGGCAGAATGTAATTTCTTGAGGTTGCAGGATAAAAACTCTTTTCTTTGAGGGCTGTCAGCTAGGGGATGCCTTTAGCTCCCAGAAGTCTTTCTCTCATCCTTGCTTGTGGAACTCTATATCTCAGTCCTAGAAATGGCACACTGAGTTCCTCTTCTGCTTCAAATCTCTCCAACTTCCCCTTCTGCTCAATCTCTCTGGCTTGCAGTCAGAGGAAGTTCTCTGCTTTAAGGGATCATGAGCTCAGATTGGGCACACCAGGGTAGTCTAGGATAATCTCCTTATTTTAAGGTTTTGTCAACTCCTAGCACACATATTCACATGCTCCAGGGACTACGACATGGGTATCTTTGGGGAGACATTTTTCTGCCTACTATGACTCCACAACAGTGGGAAGCAATGAACTACTGTTACACACAAAAACAAAGATGACTTTTACAGACATAGTGTTGAGTGAAAAACGCAGGGCTAATAGAATGCATATATATGATTCCATTTATGTGTAGTTTTTAAAGAGCAGGCAAAACGAATCCAAGTTACAGATATTAGGATATCATTCACATTTGGAAAGAAAATAACTGGCAGAAGGGCATGGGGAAGGCTTTTGGGGAACTGGTAATGTTCGATACTTTGATGTGTTTAATTTGAAAAAAATTATTGATACACATATGTGTTTCATTTGTAAAAATGTATTGATATGAACTCAAGATAAGTGCAGTTTACTGTATATATGATACACTTCAAAAAACAACTGATAGAAAAAATTTTAGCCAAAATTATTCCTATTCTAGAATTCTATACCTCGTCAAATTCTATTTCTTTTAATATAAGTCACCATCAAGTCTAAAACATAAGTTTTATGTACAGTTAAGAAAGATCTTAGCTTACTCGAACTGTGCCATGCCTTTGAGTGTAGTTCACCATGTATTCAGAAATGTTAGAATGTGAAGAAAAAAATGCCTGTCTTACTATTAATGAAATGTGGTATCAGTTCAGTATATTTGCATCAATGATGGAAGTAATCCACCAAAACAAGAGATTATACCAAGGTGAAGAGAAGACATGGAATCCAGAAATCAGGAGAGCCAACATAGAAAAAAGGCAAAGAGAATTCTCAGAAATTCCTAAAGGAAGTCCCATGATAGGACTTCTACCTAGAATGGTGTGAGTCAGTAGAGGGCTCCAGGAAAATGTCTTCAAGAAGAAAGAAATAAAATTACTTAAAGATCTTGAGGTGTTATTAAGTCGTATTGATAAATTTTAGCAATGACAGAGTTTGTAATGAATTAGCGAGACATATAGAAAGTAAAATGTTAAAAAAAAAAAAAACACCCTACCAAATAATTATTTACAAGGAGTAACAAATTGAATAAAAAATAAATGATATCATAAACACATGATGTGGCTTAGCCATGAATAAAATTTATATATTATAATTTCTTTATAACAGTTGAAAAACTTATCAACATATTTAAAAAAGCTATCATAATTATATTGGGGTCATAGAAAGAAACATGTATATGTATGTGTGCATATGTGAGTAGGAAGCCAGATAGATGATAGTTAAAACTGAAAAATCAAGAAATAGTAGCATACATATTTTATGCAGAAATACAGAGAAATAAAGCATACCAAAAGAATTAAAAGTCTTTACCTTTAGAGAATTAAGTATTGATAGTGAGGAAGTATTGTTTTCTAGAGAATAGTATTTGATTTTCTTATAAACTTAGTAAAAGTACTACTTTGATAAAATAAAAATTAAATTTAAATATAAAGTAAGAGATAGCAAGGTTGTGGCTATATCAGAAATAACATTCTGACCTGTTGATCTCCTTTAGACCCTCATCAATGGGGTTTAAGGTAAATATTCTGCAGCTCGAGAAAAGAAGTCATTCAGATCAAGCAGCTCCTTCTGAGACAGAGGACTTTCCCGCCACTAAATATAACCCAGAGCAGCTCTCTCCTGGTTCCCACCTCCTACGGGCATGCCAGATATTGCCTACCTAGCACGTAACTAACTCTTGGATTTTCCATTTCTAATTTCCTGTTTAAAACAGTAGTGTTGCAAATCTTAGGATTTATTGTGCTTTGAACAGAGAATAATCTTTTATATGGCTTAACTCTTGGATGCTTTTCAGATCAGAGATGAGTTTTAGCAAGCATCATTACTATAAAATGTGCTGACACACTCAGGAAGCCAATATGGAAGTGGTTTATAAGCCAAATTCCACAGTCTATAACCTGTTTGGGCTAAAGCTATACAAGCTTACTAAATAAGAACAAGTAATTATCCAAAACAATGCAATTGAAATAGACAATCAAATTATCAAAATTAGGATCAAGATTTTTGCCCAGAAAGAGCTAATTAATTTATCTAACTCACAAAATATCTTTTTTCTATTTTCGTCTCCTTTAAAAGAAAACCCAGAAGATCATGCTTTGAGGAATATGAGGAAAGATCAAGTGACCCTTTATTTGGTACTGTGGGGGGAGAAATGTGAATTTCTTCTGATGTTGAAATACATATGCATCACAGAAAATTTCAAGGGTATAGAAAAATAAAAAAGAAAATAAGAATTATTTATAATCTTATACATATCCATCATATTGGTTTATATACTTTCATATGTATACATTAAAAAGTATACAATGTAAAATATACTGTTTTATTAACATAATATTATATTCTGAACACTGTTCTAACCTATTAGATATCCTTCATGTCTAGCTTTGCGTTCCTGCCCAATTATTTCCTTGGAGTGAAATTGCCTGATATTGACTTTTTTTTTTTTTTTTAACCAGGAGGTCCCGGGGATCGAACCCAGGTCCCTCCATATGGGAGGCGGACACCCAACCATTTGAGCCACAGCTGCCCCCTTAGATATCCTTCAAAAACATGATTTTTTTTTATCTTTACATGATCATCATGTAATTACATCACAACTTACTCAGTCACCTATTTTTAAATGTTCACCATTATAAATCATAGATTGACTATCTTGTCAATAAATCATTTGATCTCATTGGTATAGGCTCCTGGAAGAGGTCAATAGTTGTAGTATTTTATAGCTGTAGTATTTTATAGTATTTTTGGTCATTCCTGTCTACATCTTACTGAGGAGGGTAAGGAGCTTACCTCTTCAATGCACTAGGACTAAAGATTTTTATTCAATGTAAAACATTGTCAATTTGATGGGGAAATCATGATTCTTTTGGATTTGTTTTTCTTTGGTTTTAGCAATTTGAGTGCCTGTCTATAGTACTACACTAAGGTTAACCCTTTGTTTTAATAGTTCCAAGCATGTTTCTTTTTTATTTTATTTTGATTTTTAATATTTCACTGTTTTTATTTTTTGTAATTAAATATGTATTTTTCTTTTCTTGCTAATACTTCTACTTAATTTGTGATTAAAAAGTCTTTTCACATCCTGTGGTCAAAAATTCATTGTGTAATGACCGAGGTGATGAGTGCACAACTGTAATTATACCAAATACCATTGATTGTACACTTTGGATGAATTGTATGCTTTATTAATATGTATCAATAAAATTGAGTTGTTAAAAAAAAAATGCATTGTGTATTTTCTTCTTCTCTTCCTTACATTTAACTATTGCTTTCATCTAGAATTAATTTTATGAGAGAGATGTAAACATTTTGTTTCACACAGTGATTTGAATAATTTATGGCCAATCCAGACTTTATTAAAGTTTCATTTTAAATCTATTCAACTGCACTTAGCCAAAGACTTGCAATAGAAGGTCTTCAACTAATATGTTTAAAATTTTACAAACATCTTTAAGGTAATTCAGTAAGTGCATATGCATAAAATGCTTCAAACAATTCTCTAAATTTTTTCTTAAAGATAACTCAACTGAGACTCCAAAAGTAAGTACTTCTGAAAGTGTAAAACATAAATGACTTCATTTGCATAAGTGATATAAATTACTGTTGTTATAGTATAATTTATTCAGAAAATTATCTGAATTTGCTGTGACATTCAGCTTTTTGCTTGATTCAAATTATGAACATGGAATATGTGTTAATAAAAATAATATGATTCCTTTTTATAATAGTAATGTAAAAATTATTCTGAAAAGAAACCAATAAAATGTCCCTAAGCCATCAAAAAAATTGTATAAACCTCCATAACAAGACCAGTGGTTATACTGTAATTACTACCTACTTGGGTCACAGATTTAGTCATTTGGTGAAATACATAAACCTCTAACAATGACCTTCTAGAAACAAAGTATCTTTCTCCCAGAACATGTGCTTAATTCTACTCAATCTCTAACATACCCAGGTTGAACAGTCCCTTTATATACCTAGAAAAGACACAGGGTAAATATAATTAATTTTGTATCAACTTTAATTTCTCAGGAAACAAAAAAATGTTTGTTGATAGATGGAGAGAGAGAAAAGAAACAATTTCATAATGAAAACAAAGGGGCAGATCATTTGTGCCTTCAGCCGTGGATAGCGAGGAGCTTAATGACCAAAACAAAAGTCTGGTCTAATTCCTAGAGGACCTTCTATCTAAAATGTATAACAACTTGCTGGGGGTTATGATTCCTCCCTTTTGATCTATTTAACATAAGTCCTCCTTTTTCTATAGCCCATTGACAATTATATATACACATGTGTTCACACTAACACACCACATATAATAATCAGAGCAAAGCGTGTATTCCAACAGTTTACCTTCTCCCCTTCCAGAGAGCCCCCACCAACCATTGTGGTGATTCTGTTTCTGAATTTCTACAGTCATTAATCCTTATATCAATGCTGTATGTAATTTCTCTTACACTTGTTTTATAATAAAGATGAGAAAACTGGAGTGAAGGGTGATCAGAAAAGCAAGTAACCTGTCCAAGATCATAGAGCTTGTAAGACATCAAAGTTAGACTTGAATTTCAGGCTCTCTCACTCCAAGGGGCAAAAAAGTTGAATTACTTGCCCAATGTCACATAGTGACTAAATGGAAATGCTAGAATTAGATCCTGGATCTTTTTCTCTAAATGTATTGTTATGTTTTCCATTCTTTGGGAATAAGATGACTTACAAAGAGAAATTCCAATTGTTTATTATTTGCTGGAGATTTTTGAACCAGATATTCCAACAGATACTGGGATAAGCCCCCAGAGCAGGAGAGACTTGGACTATTCTGATGTTGACTTCATATGTCTGTAGCAAGAAAATCAGGAAGAGACGGATTAAAGGAACAGGCAATGCAAACATAAGCAAAGTGACTAAGTAAATAAAAATGCGTGCAAAATTTTAAATATTAAACCAATTTGAAATGGAGGAAAATCTGACTAACATACCACATCTACAGTAACAAGACGATGTAACCCAAGAGGAGGCAGGTGTGATGTTTTCAGAGTTTCAATTTAATGTTTAGTCTTTTTTATTTCTGATGATAATACCATAAAATTGTTAATGCTTTTAATATCACTAAAGTTTTACTTAAAAATTATCATTATTTAAGTGGAATTTTACAATGAGTGTTGTATGATTTTTATTAAAGACCAATTATTTTTCAACACCCACAAAAGTTATCCTAAAATTATAATGACATTCAGGAAAAGCATTATTAGATTTTGTTTAAAACTACAATCTTTCATTTGGATTGGACTTTCTGATTTACATTTTTTCACACACATCTCATAACTGGCTTGTATGATTAAATGTCAGTTAGGAGAAGAAGCTGTTGTTTCCTGTCTTATACAAGACAGGAACTCTGGCTCAAGAAGGAGAAGTAAGTAGCCCAAAGACATACAACAAGAGCTTGAACTTGAGCCTGCCTCTTTTGATTTCACAGCCCTATCTCGTGGCTTCCTACATAAAGCCAACTTATTGGGAAATTTCATAAAAGAGGGATATGGGTTTTCTTAATGGAAATGACAGCATGAATGAGTTAAGCCAAGAGGGAACAGAAAAAGAAATGTATATTTTATATGAACTGCTAACCATGAAATATGATTCATTAAGTATTAAAATTAGCACTTATAAAAAGCTTTTGATAAATATTCATGGTTCTAAAACACTCCAAAATATTCAAGAATTCCCTCCCAATGCTACTAATATTTAGGTTGCTAATAGTTACTGCTACTCATTTCTCATCTTAGTCCTTTGTATTTCTGCATTTGTAGTTTCTATAAGAAAAAAAAGGTCTGGTAACTTGTCAATTTTTCTAAATACTTTCATATCTATATGAGAATTCTAAACTCATATTTGATTTACTTAAGAAAAACTGAGTTTTAAGAGAGTAAGTGATTTTCTCAACCCATATAAAATATGCTTCAAATATTTGGGGAAAAGTAATAATGAAAAATGTATAAATAACTTGAAACTACTAAGTCATACAGATAAATAAAAGAATTTTTAATTAAATGCTACAGAGAAGGAAAGTATAATGAAAATAAATCATAAAGTTTTAAAGTTTATAAACTGGATAAAGTTTTGCATAATTCAAAAATGTTATTCTTTCTAGACATGAAGAAAGTTTTCAAAATTTAATGCTTTGATAGACTATATGTATGAAAAGATGTGGAAAGGAAAAATATAATAAAATACTTGAAGTTATGTAGAAACTAAGAAAATGAAAACCATGAGAAAAGAGCAAATGTATTTTAATATATCAATTTTCAATAGGAAAGAAAGAATAAAAAGGAATATACTTTACAAGGGAGAGAGTAGCCAGTGCTTTCAGTCTGTAATTGTCTTCAGACCCACTCAAAAACATTACCAGTAAAACAAACAAACAAACAAACAAACAAAGTTCAAGAAACCCAGGTCAATCTAGTATCATACAATCTCCACAGTTAGAATTATATTCTCTGGTTCTGTTACATTCTCCTCATCCCCACATATTAATCTTAAATTCAAGGAAAACTCTTAAAACCTTGACAGGAATGAAAGGCTCTCTGTGGAGAAAATAAAAGGGATATCCTTCTTTTAAATTGAAGTCTTAAAAAAAACCTCACACTGCCATCATTTGAATGTTGTCATTCAATATTTTCATTTTGTTACCTTTCAAAAAAAACAGCAAACACTTAGAGCATCACTGCAGGATTGTCTACACATTACTAGTGAAAATGTCGATACAATTTATATGATTTTCTAATCAATATTTATAGAGTATCCAGATGCATTAAAAAGCCTCTATTTTCATAATGGGAGCTGAATGTAACCCATTTTTCAAACTTTTACTACACTTTAAGGAAAGTATCCAGAATCACAAGGACACTTTCTTGCTCCCAGTGAATTTCTTAGCATTATGAAAACTGACTTGAGAAAAAGTATATAATTTAAAGAAAATACATTACTAAAAAATACAGGCTATGCCTTGACAATATTAAAATGTAGGCATCCTACCACTTCTTGGCTTTATGATAAAATTATATAGCCTAAATGTAAACTTTATATAGTAACTTGAAAAATAGGCATCATACATACACATCATTATATAGGTTCTGCTTTGTTAATGAGACCCTGTTCTCCGCACTCCAGATTTCTACATACAGCTGCCTACTCGCTTTCTCCACCTGGATATCTAATTAACACATCAAATTTAACAGGTGCAAAAGAGATTTCATTTTCATTCCTCAAATTGCAGTGTTCTTTATCTCAGCAACTGGTTTATAATTTACCTTATGCTTATACCAAACCAAAAATTTACCTTATGCATGTACACAGACCAAAAATCTGTGTACATGCTTGATGCTGCTCATTCCTTTACTCCCTCTTCCTTATCTAACAACAAGTCTTGGCTTCCCTTCAAAATAGATCCCAAATTGCTATAATAAATTTTTTCCCATTTCTGCCTACCTCTTTTGCCAAATGTACCGATGGGAATAAAATTCAAATTTCTCCTCCTTTGACAACAGAGCCCCACAAGATCTGGTCCATGGACAGCCCCAGCCATACTCTCTTTCTCCTCAAACATTCAAGCCGTGTCCTCTGTGGGCCTTTTATTTTATTTTATTTTTCCTTCTGCCTTGACTACAATCCCCCAAGACTTCCGTGGCTGGCTCCCACTTGTCATCTCAGAGGGACTCGTTGGTCACCATTTCAGTGAAGCCTTCCCTGACCACTGAATATAATTAGCAATGCTCACTCCAGCTACCCAGAACCGACAATATAACTTGAATGAATGAAAGACACACGACCTACCCTACAGAAACCACAATTGCGGCTATCGACTGCCTTAGACAGTTATATAAGATAAACTGTACAGCAGGCTCACCAATGTCTATATTTCTACCACATTCCCCACCCCTCAATATTAAGGAAATGTCCATATTAGTTCATAATTAATCAATTAATTAATGCAACATAGAACTAGATGCAATCAGAAATCATATGGTGGTGTTTCAGTAATGTAGAAAATTGAAAAGTCAGAAAGAATTGCTTTCCTGGTCTCAGAGGAAGAGAATAATTACCCCATCTCTCTGTGACTAAAAGAAGTCAGTCTCTCTGGCTTTTTAAGGATAGTGTGCTGCCAGCAGTTTTAAAGAGGCACATCCAATATTTATGCCAAAGGATTTTTTTGTAAATGGGGTTTTGAAAAAGTGAAGGGGGCAGGGGTAAAAGTGAAGGCGGCAGGGGTAAAAGCTTCCAGGCAGGGCAAATCAACTCTTGGGATTTTTTATGCAACTACACATAAATACTCAACTCAGACTGAGGTTGCCTGCAAGTAGGTCTCCTTTGGAATATGCTACATATTTTGCCACTGACAACAAATTTGGATTTATTTAGAGAACATATGGTTTTGTTTCTTTTATTTAAGGATTTCTTTTAAATAATGTCTATGGGACTTCAAACCATGGCTTAGAAGACACTGTTTTAATTCTTTGAGGGTGAGGACCTTGTCACTTGTTCACTCTCTGGCATTTACCTGAATCCACTGCTGTACAGCAGACTCTGCACTTCCAAGGAATTCAATGAAAGAGATACAAGACTGCAAAAAAGCAAGATGTCCTTGAAGGGATGAGATGTTATAACAGAAATACTTCTTTCTCCTTTTCCTAGTTTGAAGCCAAGAACTGCTTGTACTTGTTTTGTATAAAATCAACAAAGAGGATTAGGCAATATAATGCATCTATGCTTAAACAAGAAAAAAGTTTTCCTTTGGATGGAGATATATTTATTTCCCTCTTTCTTCCTCAATTTGCATCCAGTTAAGTGCTTAGAGGTTATTTCACAAACAGTATCTTTTCTTCAGAAATTTAGTTAACAATTAAAATAAATTAATTATAAGCAGTCAGGAATTTTGTATCAATCCATTTCTCTCAACTTTTCTATGCCTATAATATTTTCCCAAAATTAGTGAATACAAATCAGAGAGGAGAAAAGGAGATTTCATTTCATAAAGAAATTAAAAGGAAAATACGCTGAGAAAAAGATGTGCAACAAATATGACTAATTGTTATATGAAGTGATAAAGCTCAAATTGATAAAGTAAAACGTTTAAGTGCCAAACAGATAAATAAGTAAAAGACTCAGAACAGGAAACTTACAAGGGAAACACAGCTAGAAAACTAAACTTGCAGGTAATCTGAACAAAGCAAATACTGTATGTTTCTAGCTATAAAATTATAAATAAAATTAAATCAGCTTTTTCCCTTTAAAAAAAATACTAGGTATCCTTTGTTTAGGCAAAAAATTATTACAAAGATGTGTGGCTTGGAGTTATGAACCCCAGAAAAACATGTTCTTAATCTTAATCCATTCATGTAGGTAGGAACCCATTGAAAATAGGACCTTTTTAAGATGTTATTTTTAGTAAATTGTGGCTAATTGAATCAGTTTGGGCTTTAATCCAGATTAATAGAGTACTTTAAAAGCAGAATGAAATTCAAACATAGAGGAAAAAAGCCATGGGAAGCAAGAAGCCAGAAGTCAACTGAACCTGGAAGAGAAAGGAGAAAACACCACCAAAGACAGAAAAGCCAAGGACCAAGAATGACCAGCAGCTATCCCCAGAATGCCTCAGTCTTTGGAGCGAAAACCTTGCCTTGGTGACACCTCAATTTTGGACTTCTCCAACCAAAACCATAAGCAAATAAATTCCCATACCAACCCATTGTAAGGTATTTGTTTTAGCAGCTAGGAAACTAATACAGAAGATCAAGCATATCAAATTTTATCTGCCTTTATTGAAAGTGTGAGCCATGGAGCATGGCCAGCTTTTCCCCCTACCCTCTATCCTTCAGGGACTCTTGAGGAAACTTGGAAGAGCTTCCAGACTCCATGCAGCACAAGGGAAGACCATTATGCTTAATAACACCCAGTATTAATAGGGGTCTGTGCAATAGGCAGACCCCCACATTGTAGATGGTATTCTAAATTGCTTCAACCACTTTTAACATAAATCTGGAAATATACCTTAAAAATCACAAAAATATCTAATTCCTTTGAATATTTACATTCATTTCTCTTAGAGCATTATTTCAGATGGTAATTTTAAAAATGCATGTACTCAAACATTCAGCAAATGTTTACTGAGGAAAATGACCTTGAAAGACCTGCTTTTACTATTAAAGGATGTTATGAAATAAGAATGGCCAGTGTACAACTTAGCATGATAATGAAGAACATCATTAGCTTGTATTTACTACATCATTTACTATTTTTTTTTTTTTTTTATCATTTACTATTTATAGTCATGGAGCCTCACCTGAGTTGGCTCTTTCTTTTTTTGGAGGGGATTGATTTCTTAAATTAACCTGATCCAAATATAGCTAAACATTACCAAACAATAGAATGAAAAATAGGAGAGAAAATATGCAAACTTGTAGTATTATAATTGGCTATTGGGGCTCATCAGATAAGACCACAATCCTGAGGTTGGCAGTTTCCTTGAAACGAAGAAAGATTTAAAAAAAAAACCCACAAAAAAACCTGAGTACATTTTCCTGGCCTCTCTGTCTTGGCTATTTTTCAGATGGTGGCACTTTATCAAAAGCATATGGATAGGTTTTGTTTGTTTATTTTTAAGGTGGGAGGCAGGTGAAAATCAAAACAAAATTTCTTTTTAAGTTTAAAGTAAAACAAAACAAAAGATATTCTAATACAATCACTTACTCAAAAGGAAAAAGAAAGAAAATATATAAAGAAAAACAAGTATAATAAGTGCCATGAGGTAGATTGAATTATAAACCCCAACAAAAGATGACTTCTTAAGCCAGGATCCTGTGGATGTGAAACCATTTGTAAATAGTATCTTTGAAAATGGTAAAGTAATGTGAATATTCTCGCTTTCCTGATTTTATGATAATCAGGTTAGGCTAAACATTCGCTATATTAGAAACCATGCATGTGTCCCCAGACCTAGTTTTTCTCCCTAGGTCTGGTTTTTAGAATGCTGGTGATAAACTAAGCCTGATTTATTATATGACCATCCTGTATGGGAAATGACTGTAACTCTAGGTATCTTTGGTCAACCTTAAGAGATATAGCAGGGGGACGAATGTGGCTCAAATTATTGGGTGTCCGTCTCCCATGCGGAGGGACCTGGGTTCGATCCCTGGGACCTCTTGGTAAAGATTAAAAAAAGAAAAATATAGAGGTGTG
>JAQZBX010052899.1:0-19016 GCA_029593785.1 Cabassous unicinctus | reverse complement strand
GTGTTGTTGAATGTAGGCGTAGTTTATTAAATTTTCCAGTGTGAAAATAAAATTATTTATTCATTTTCCATTGATTGACATTTGGCTTGTTTATAGTTTTGCTATTATATTTTGCTGCTATGAACCAAACCCATGTGTCAGTATTTATTTGGGGATATATACTCTTAGGAGTAGAGTCTGCAAGTTTTCATTCATCTCAGGAACATAGTGTCAAACTATTTACCAAAGTGAATCTACCAGTCTGTTATCCCACCAGTTGTCTATGAGGTTTCCTATTGATTTGCTTCCTCTACAACCCTTAGTACTGTCAGACTGTGCTATTTACTCTTTTTCTTTCTTTCTTGCTTCCTTCCTTCCTTCCTTCCTTCCTCTCTCTCTCTCTCCTCCCTCCCTCCCTCTCTCTCTCTCTTTCCTTGTATAAAATGTAGCTCACTTTCCATTTCTCTGCTTTATAATGGGGCTCAGAGTAGGCTTTCTAATATAGGCTTGTTGAACTGAGTTTACCAGAGACTCCATAAAACTTAGGTCAACAGAATGTTAGCGCTAGATGGGATTTTATAGAATAGATGATCAGAGAAAGCAAAGGACCTGAAAGCAGACCTCTCTCTTTCTCTCTGTCTCTATCTATCCATCCATCTATCTATCTATCATCTATATACGTACATATACGGTAGGCATCTGTGTGTATGTAAGGAATTCAAACACATTGGCATGTTACTGTTAACACAGACCCATGTAGGAGAGGAGAGGGGCAGGAAAGGAAAGAATGGGAGCTGTGCAGGTCGACAGTGTGGTTCTCCTGAGATAGAGGGTGTGAATAACTGCACTGCTGAGCGGGTTGGGGGCTGTGAGGTCATTAACATTGATGGAAAGCATTATGCTCTCTCTCTCTCTCTGTGTGTGTGTGTGAAGGGGTGTCTGGGAAGGAAGAATATGCATGAGAGAATTTTCTGGAGTTTGAGTCAGTAGTTACAGATTTGAGGAGCTAGAAAATTGAAGAGGAGAGGAAAGAAGCAATATTTCATGACTTAGGCGTTTAGATCCTCTTTGAAAGTTCGCTGGGTAGTTCATCACTAAAATCCTGTTGGAGACATTCATTTGTAATGGAACCAAATGGGGCTTTGAGTCCATAACATTTTAGTATGTGTATGCATGTAGATCCTGAAGATTCTAAGCACAGTATTTTAAAAATATAAATATGATACTCTTAATAACATTTAATATAAAATGTTATTAAGAGAATCATTACCTGTCATTTCATTGAAATATAATAAAAGATAGGGCATAAATGCTGTATGCACAAAATATAATGAAGATTGGCCCTTTTAAAGCAAATATCTCCATATGCAAATATCTCTGACAGTTCCCTTTCAAAACTTTAAAAAAATATAAAAACATGATATCCACTGAACATGATGTTTTTAAACTAATAAAAGACAATGAATATAAATATTTTCTCCTATTGAATATCAATATTATGGTTTCAGATCCAAAATAGTTTTTTCTGATGGGCAAAATGATTCAAACCTATTGTAACTTGTGTGCAGTTTCAACATTTTGCTATACTTTTGAATAAAATGCACTAAAATGTATTTAGCTGGGATAGCATTTTCATGGTTAAATCCACCAATCAAAGGTCAAGCTTTAACCATGTTTTTTTTGGTACGTCCCTCTCTCCTTAGGAAGTGTGCATTTATTTGTTTATTTAGGCTACTCTTTCTGTTTCTGGCCCTAATATGAAATTCTTCTTTTGTACAGTCAGTTGTTAATAGTTCATTGGTCTCACACAGGACAACTAACAAGGAGATGATGATGGACATCGCCAATCCCAAGGAACTGCAAGCAAGATAGTTCCATCCATCTGCTCCATGGGATCTAAGTCTCTTCTCAATTAGAAACAGAGTGGGCAACACCATCCCAAAATCCTCAAGATTGGGGAATGAACAATGGACTAAAGTAGACTTATTATTATTCTATTATAGACTTATTATTATTCAAGCAATGGAAGAACTTGTATCGTTCATATAAAGGCAGTGGCCACTAGAGGTTCTGAGGGGAAGGAGAGGGAGGAATAAGTGTAACATGGGGGTATTTTCAGGACATTGGAATTGTCCTGCATGACATTGCAATGATGGATACAGGTCATTATGCATTTTGTCAAAACTTTTAAAATTGGTTGGGGCAGAGTGTAAACTATAATGTAAACTATATTCCATGGTTAGTAGCAATGCTTCAACATGTGTTCATCAATTGTAACAAATGTACCACACTAATGAAAGACGTTGTTAATGTGGGAAAGTGTGGGAGGGGGAGGGGAGCATATGGGAATCTCCGATATTTTTGATGTAAGAATTATGTTATCTAAAGCTTCTTTAAAAAAAATAAAAAAAAAAATAAAAAAGGAAAAAAAAGAAGAATCAAATCTGTTCTTTGGGCACGTTAACCACTGCATCTTACTTAATATGTCTTTCTTTTAACCTATAACAGAGATATAAAAGCATGTTACACCAAGTTTCCGTGGGCCTCCAACGTCAGTCCCCTTTGGAATCCCTTTGAAGCATCATCTAGCTAATGCTGGATGTGCTCTCAGAGTGACCTTTTCTGTTTTGAGATCTCTCTATTTATTTATAAAATGCCAGGTTCTGTAACACAGAGAATACTACACCCAACAGGATTTCTGACCTCCACATATCCACAGACTGCCTTGGCTTCAGGAACGTCATTTAACAGTAGCAATCCCTTCATTTCTTTTCATATACAACCTTTCTTGCCCCTTCTTCCGACAATTTGTCAGACAGTCACCGATTTTTCTTCCCTGGCAATGTGCTGCTACCAGTAATTGCAGAAACCATTAATAAAGTGGGTGGGAGGAGGCGAGGGGGAGAGGGAAGCGAGACACAAAGGGAATAAGTATTGTACATAGCCCACAGGCTTTTCCCTCCCACACATATGATTCACTGTTGTTCCCGCCTCATGTGGGAAAATGTTGTCCTGCTGAAAATACACCTTAAAGGCAGCTCTGCCTCAAAGATATCACATATGCATATTAATAACACACACTTTGTAGTGCCTAGAGTTGTTTTTAATGAAGCAAGCTGAAATAAACCAGCAACTTTCCCATCTTCTTCTCTGTGCCGCAGATGATCCGTAAGTGTGGGCTCGGGTGGCTTCTGCCCCCAAAAGAGAGATAAAAGAGGCATGGTTAGTAATTCTTTATGACAGAAACAGGGAGGGAAGGAAGCTTTGCTGGACTAAATTAGTCCATCTTCTAGGAAGACCAAAGCTTTAGCAAAAGTTTCAGCACAGGAAATGGCCACATATGTCAGTAAAAAGTAAGCAAAGGTCAGCAGAAGGAAGAGAAGGACTTTGAATGGAGAACCAGAGGCAGAGGAAGGAATATTTGAGGGAGGGTCTTTGTTGCTTGAAGATTTCCATAACCCTGTGATGACTTTTTCCCTTCTTGCCTGCTGCACTCCCCTCTTCTCCAGGAACTAACAGCTTGCTTATTTGAGAAAAACAGATCACCTCTGTTAGTTGGGCCAAATGTAAGCTTGAATTTCTTTGTAGGAACAAGATGGAATATTCTACTGGGGTCCATTGCTCTGCCTCAAGAGAACAGCTGATGATTTGGGCTCAGCAATGAGCAAGACTGGATAATCGGCATTTGGTTTTCCTGTATTAGACTAGCTCAAGATGCAGGCTTGATCTTTCTAAAATACTAGTTAGCTCAGTTGGTTAGGATATAATGCTAATGAGACCAAAGCAAATGCTTTTATCTGTGGTTTAATTTTATGTCGAAGAAATATCTTCCATGCGCACAGAACTTACTCACAAAGAGAAATAATGTGGACTTCCCAAGACAAAGTCATCATCACCACTGGGGAGCCACATTGGGGGGGGGGCGCTTAAACTTTTCCTGTGCTTCTCACACTCATTCTTTCTTTCCATCCTGGGAGGAAAGACTCTTGTTAGTTTTCACAGCTTACTTGAGTCGTCTTCTAATATTCTCCGTGTTTTTAGTCCCTTCCCACCTTAATACGATTGCACATGAAGCTTAGGTGTCGTCAGGCCATGTGCATCAGTGACTCTGAAATGAAATCCCAGTTCCTCTGCCTTTAAGGCCTTCTGTGTGTGATCCCAGGTTAGCCTTTCAATCTTGACTCCGAATGCTCCTTATCACTTACTCAATGCTTTAAACAATTAGATAATCCATCAGCCCTCAAAATGACTCTATATTTTCTCACCTCTGTGCCTGTAGCAATGATGTTCTTGTGATGGCTAGGACACCCTCTCCCAAGTTCTGTCTCTCAAAATCCTTTTCTCCCAACACATTGTTCACATGGCATGAGTTCAATGCAAAATGTTCTATCCTCTCAAATAAAGACAAACTTTCAATCCTGAGTGTCTCTTGTCCTTGGTTTTTATGTCTTTTAGGGCACTTGCATTTTTTTTCTTTCACATAATCATTTATTCTTCAACAAATATTTATTGGGTACCTGAAAGTACTAACCCTGTGGTACCTGGGAAGTTGTTTGTGAACATGCTTACCCTCCTTGTATTAGTCAAGGTTATGCTAGTTGCTCTAATATACAAATCCCTACCTTTTAGTGATTTGACATAACAGTCTGATATGGTGCTTCCGGTTAGTAGGATGCCTTTCTCTCATGTTAATTCAAGGACTTTATTAATTACCTATTGCTGTATAACAAATTACTCCCAAACTTGCTGGCTTAAAGTGGCATTTATTATTTCACAAATTCTCTGGGTCAGGGATTTGGGAGAGCTGTAAGCCAGGAGGTTCTGACGCAGGGACTCTCGGGAGGTTGCAGTCATGCTGTTGGCTGGGTCTGCAGCCATCTGAAGGCTTGACTGGGGCTGGAGTGTTCACTCCCAAGATGGTGCCCCCACAGTTCCTCAACAGGTGGGCCTCTCCTTTGAGAGTCATCATATCATGGCAGGTGGCTTTGCCCAGGGCGAGAGAGCCAAAAGAGAGCAAAATGGAAGCCTGTCTTTTATGACCTACCCTGAGAAGTCACACTCTCATTTTTGCCACATTCTATGTGTCAGAAGCAAGTCACCAAGTCTAGCTTACACTCAAAGGGAATGAAGCTTCACTTTTTTTTTTTTTTCAGTTCTTAGTTCACAAGTTTATTATGAAAAACACTGCAGTGCTCTTATGCAGTAACATCATCTTACAGGAAGAGGAGGGGGGAAAGTTCTATTCAAAACAACTCATCAAGTTCTGACAATAACAAAGAACAATGTGGGGCAAAGATTGGAAGGGAAATAAACTGAGTGCAGACAAATTGTACAATTAAATGGTATCCCTGAAAGTAAACAAAACGATTTCAAAACTCATAAGTAGAGGGGACAGGCCTTGGTACTCATTTTTAAAAATGCACATTAAAGCTTCACCTTTTGAAGAGAGGAGCATCAAAGAATTCGTGGACATATTTTAAAACCACCACAGCAGGGAACCCATGTTCCTATCATTTTGTGGGGCTCTGCCATCATCTCGTAACTGGGTTCTTTTGCATCCTGCAGATGGAAAGTGTAAGAGAGAGTGTATAAGGCATAATGTGTGTCTTCTTAAAAGCACTGAAATGAAAGTGATACTTGTCACATCCATTCTTATACCAATGATGGCCACCTCTGGATTCAAGCTTCTTCTGGGTAAGGACTGTCTTATCCCTCTTTGTATTCCCCATGATATAAATAGCACAGGCCTTCTTTAAATATTTAAATATTTCATGAATGAATGAATGAAGACATGAATGATGGGCTGGTAGAATGATTTTTCTAGCATTCCTAAAGACAAACCCAAACTCGGTTCTTTACTACAATATACACCAACTCTGCTACTCAAATTCTATTTACAACTCAGCTATACAGGCTTATATGTCTTTGCTCAGAACTACCTGGCGTGATGGTTCTCATGGTTTTTTTTTTTTTTTTTTATGAATTATTTATCTTCCTCGCTCTGAACTTTCTTCAAATGGCATGCTGCAAAGGACTAGTTCTTTACTAAAGAATATTATATAAAGGCAAGAATGTTCAAAGCTTCTCTGCATCACTACACAAACAATTCAAGTAAGATGCTGCCAAATGCTAAAGTGATTGGATCACAGGGCAGCAGAGATAAGAAATTAAATTGTCATAGCAACTAGAAGACCTTAGTTGGAATGACTGTACTCCAACTTAAAATCTTGTTCTGAGAGCCTAAATACACTCAAAGAAATGGCTAATTTTATGAAGATCTTTTAAATACAAGCAAATCTATTAAAATTTTCTGGGTGAGAATTGTTTAGAAACAGTGTAATGTGGGAAAACACCAAATGAAAACATTAGTGAAGTTTTGCTATAATGTTTAATAAGAACAACAAGTTATGTTCCTTGTTGAACACTTATTTTTTGAATTTTAGAAAAAAAATTATTTTGCTTTTGGGGTAATAATGGTAATACATGCTTAGTGTTGAAAAACTGGAAAATGAAGAAAATATAAGGGTTAGCAGGAGGCTTTTCTCCCATGTTGATCAAGGACTTTATTAATTACCTATCGCTGTATAACAAATTACCCCCAAACTAATGAACTTTAATATTCTTTAATATTCTCCAAAACATTATTTTTAGTGACTGCATAATATTCTATAATTTAAGTATAGACCATAAATGTATCTAATTATTCCTGTCTTAATTGATTCCATATTTTTGGTATCATAAATAATTTTATTATGAACACTGTTGTATAAACAGTATCTGTTCCAGTGTCTGGGGCTTATTTATTTAATAAGTGAATAAGTAAATCAATTCACTTATTAATTGATGAATAAATTAAAAGACATAAACCTTTCTGTATTTTATGTTCCTAAAAGATGAATTATTATGTATTTTCTGGAAGATTTATCAAGTTTCATTTTGAGTATTTAGAATAAACTTGACTTCTAATACCTATATATATATATATATATATTTTAAAGATTTATTTATTTATTTATCCCCCCCCTTGCTGCTTGTGTTTGCTGTGTCCATCTGCTGTGTGTTTTTTCTGTGTCTGCTTATCTCCCCCTTGCAGTGAGGTCTTGCTGCATCAGCCCACCGCGCCGCGCGGGCCGGCCTGGCCTCACAAGGAGGCCCCGGGTTCGCTTCCCGGGGCCTCCCATATGGTAAACGGGAGCGCTATCGATTGAGCCACACCCGCTTCCTAATACCTATATTATATATTATTTTATGTGATGTAGAAGTAATGGTTTGTAAAACATATGTGAGGGCCTGGAACAGTACCTTGTGTTGCCTCTGATAAATCAGTGGTAACTGCAGGTTTCTGTGGCGTCTTCCCTTACCACCCCTGATTAAAACATTTCATTTGTAAGGGGCTCCATAAACGATGACGCCCGCCTACACTCATTAGATCAGTTTAGTCCCCACAACAACCCTGTGAAGTCAGTGGGCTCAGTATTATTTTCTCATGTTATAGAGGAGGAAAGAAACTCAGTTTGTGAGGTTGAGCTTCAGCCTGAGGACAGAAGCCTTACTTGTCTGCTTGTTTCTAGAACATTTGCAGAAGAACTTGAGACCCTCTTTTATCGGCTACTACTTCTCAAGGCATTCCTTCATGGAAAAAAAAAAAAAGGAACAGAGTAGAAGGTTTTGAGAAGAAATTACTCAAGGGCAGTCGTGGATTAGTGTTTTAAATTGGATGGAATTTCATTGGGTAGGGTTTTACTGGTAGTGATATTCGGGCAACATTCCCAGCTGGGAATAAGCTCAGAGAAATTGTTGACAGAGCCAAAGGCTGAATGAGGTCTTGGGTAGAATGACTCATTTTTGGTGTGGCTCTATAAGAGGACAGCGGCTATTAGGACCTGGACTCTGCACATGGATTAGAGTGTTTTATTAGCAGCGTCATCATGGACATTTATTGTGCTTGTCCATTTGCCATGTACTGAGTTTGCTATGCATATGTATTCTTTACATTTATTAGTTCATTTTATGCTCTGAACGATTCTATAAATTAGGTGCATTTAATACCCTTGCTTAACTGGTGGTAATTACTGGGATACAAAAAGGTTAAGTGATTTGCCCAACATCATGTAACTTGTACATCAAGAGCCAACATTTGGTTCCAGCATCCTGTGATCATAGCGAATCAGCCATCCCTTCTGGCCTGTGTCCTCCTCAAGTACCTGTCAAAGAACCCGAGATCTTCTTCCATTGACTCTTGCTTCTCAAGACATTCCCTCAGAAAAAATGGAGCTACTTGGAAGGCAGGTGGCCAATTTTCTATTATTAGGAGACCCAAAGGACTTGATTAACTATTATTTTTTTAAACACAATAAGGTTTTTATTGTGTCAGTAGGAGCTGTAGCTTTCATCTCAAAAAACCCTTTGGGGGATGATTGTGACACCTGCTAGCTTTTTCTTTTCTTTCAGGTGGAGCAGCAGGAATAGGGCTATAGCAAACAGTTTAAAAAAAAAATCCTTTTAAAGCTTTGTCTTAATAGAAAAGAGAGCAAAAATTTACACACTGTTATGGAGGCACGTTATCAAAAACAGGTCTCAAAGAAATGTGCCCCTCTTCCACCAGTCACTTGTAAACATCAGGGGACATGTGACCACGCAGAGATACACTTGAGGGGTTTGCTCCCAGGTCCCTCTTTATTGAACCCTCAGATTAGGCTTGATAGATGTCAGGTGAGTATGTGAATTGGCTCCAAACACCTACAATTAGTAGTTTCAACCCTGGCTGCACATTAGCTAGACCTGGGGAGATTTAAAAACTATCTTGACATCTGGGCTCCACCTCACATAAATAAAATCAGAATCTCTGGGGCTGGACCTAGCATCAATAGTGTTTACAGGCTTCCAAATGATTCTAACGTGTAGATAGGGTTGAGACCCACTTATTTAACTTTGTGAACACCTTTCCACGGGGAAGAGATAAGTGAGTGAGAGGGTGCACAGCTAAGAACAGCCCCCCAAAAACCACTGGGCTGGACACAGGGTTTTCCTGTTTTATCGGAGGCTATGATTTTAAAATTCAGGCCTGGCATCTACAGCCAAAGACGCTCTCTTATATCAAGAGGAAGGTATGGGTCTCTCTGTGGAAGACGTTTAGGAGACATTGAGCAAGTAACACTGGCCCCAACACTTTTAACTATTTTAACTATTTAACACTTTTTAGATATTCCATTGGATTATCCACCTTGAGTTGCCATTATCTATTGTCCATCAGGAAAAGCCCTTTTATTGACTAAAATTATAATGTAAAAATGAGTGTACTAAGGGCCAAAAAAGTCTGAAGTCTAAGCTATAAACAACCAAATGCTGGAAAGGCAATGTGTCCAAGGTAGCCCCCAGAGCAACCTTTGAAGCAGTTGGCGATTCTTAAAGTTTACAAAAATTTCTTCATGAAATAATGTCCCAAATAAATCCAGGTTGCAGCCTAAGCACTCTCAAGCTCAGCGCCGTGGACAAAGGCTGCTCGAGCTCACAGAAGACATACCTTAGGCCCAAACAGCCTACTCCTCACGTCCGAGGGTCAGGAGAACAAGCTCTGACTTAGAGAAAACCTTGGGGGAGGAGGGCAGGCTGCCGTCCACAGCAGGTTTTCCCTCCAGCCTCCCTGTTTCTGGAAGGTCGGCAACAAATGCCACAGGGGATGCTCACTGCTGCAGGCAGAGGCGTCCCCCTCCCACTCTCCACATGGCCTCCCTTACCCTTTTATTGGACACACCAAACATTATTTTAAACCCAGCCATTATTATTCTTAACTATCATTTCTCCTGCCTCTAGGGATGTCGTGGAAATATTTATCCATGGCTGTTGCGCAAAGTCACTGTGAATCTTGTATGTGTTGGATGATTGACTTAGGTTACAAGCCAAGACATCCAAAATCGAAAAAGTGACGGGCAGTGATCTGAGCATTTCAGCACTCCCCAGTGTCCCTAGGAGCCAGAGCTGGAAGTGCAAGGGGAAAAAGCCAATTTATGACTAAATCACTTGATTGTAAGTTTCCTCTGACCCAATCATCTCACCACTTGGAGCCACCAAATTTAATGCCGCTGCAGTTGCTTTTAAACCAAATGTACAGGAAACCACATAATGAAAGGAAGAAATCAGCATCTCCTTTCCCAGTTTTGCGAGGATGAGTCCCTTGCCTAAACCCAGCTTCATCAACTCTTATTTGTCCTCCACTTCTCCAAAGTCAAAGTTTTACACACACACGTGCATCTAATATAAAAAGAAATCAGGATGGTCGATGCAGAAATCATTTCCTTTCAACACCTGCCAAGGGGTGGAGCTGCAGAACCACAGACCGCCGGTGCTGCTGCCTTTTCTCTCCCCGCCGAGGCTGTGTGAGTCTATGATTTAGGCAGATCCGTCTATGACCACTTTTCCTTACTTAGAATTGGGTTTTTAGTCCCATTTTCCCCCTGGTAATTTTACCCTGAGTATAAATACGATGCAAATTCCCTCACAATTCACCTCAGTGGTGTCAGCAAGACCCGAGTAGGGGGATGGTGCTTGGGGGCACAGCCCTGCGAGAACATGTCTTGGTAAGCCGTGAATGAAACGGAGAGAAGAAAATAGTGCCCAGAGAAGATGATGGTGCAGAAAATGTGTTTCTTAGGGAAGGGCTGTTAACTTTAACAAGCTCAGCTCTTTAGAGCCTTTTAACTCTGTGCTGGACTGTCACTTAACAGTTAAAATATAGCCTTGATGGAGAAAATAAAGGTGTCAGTAAATTAAGCCTGAAATTCCTGGGTTAGGAGGAAGGCAGTAAATTAAACCCAGCCTTTTTCGGTTTTTATATTCATTAAGTATACTGAAGCATTTTTAAGCTGTCATCACATCTAGTTGATATTTAATCTGAATTTTAATATGTAAAAGCATACTCAAGATCTTCATTAGAGTCACAAAAAATCAAAGCAGGGCTATTTGTAACAAAGCTATTTATACTCATTTCACTTCAATTAGGGAAGGAGAAACTTGGATTTTAAGAGTGCAATCACACACTTAAATCAGAAGCAACGGGTGTCACCATTAGGTGGCACAACGCAGCCATCTCCTTTAGGCTAGATGGAAACAAGCTGTGTCACCAAAGCAGAAATTCCCTTTCCTTGACCTTTGTTTTAGACATTAGAATTGTAGAAGTCAGTACTGAAACCCGCAGCCGCAGTTTGTGTGCGCCTGTGCTGCTCTTCGTTTTAACATTTGGTCTTTAGTTGCATGGAGTGCCCATTCAGGTTCTCCCTGCCCTCCTGTGGTTTCTGAGCGGGCTGCCCCCTGCTGCTTTCTTTGGCAGCTGCAATGCACATGTCAAATCCTGCACTCAATTTGGATGGAAGTCTCTTAATTTTTGTATTTACTCCATTTTTAGTGGGTCAAAGAGATTTAATCTAATGGGACTCTGTGTTTTGTAACATGCTATTCTAGAATCCCATCCCCTATCTTCAAACATTTAAGCAAAAGTAGAAAAGAATATTGAAAAAATGAAATAATGCTAATTACCAGATTCTCAGCATCTGCTAACGTAATACTTTTCCTTTAATCATCTCCTGCAATGTGTAACCTTGACTTTCCCAGGTCACACTGGCTAGAGGGAGAAAACTCAAAGTGCAGTTAACAATTAAAAGGGTGGCTGTAATAGTCTTTGGCTCCAGGTCCTCCACCCAGCAGAATCTCAGGGCTCCATGAACTCACCACCCTACTCCTGGCGTTTCTGGCCGCACAGGCTCTTCGTTACCATTTTCTTTTCCCTGGTATGCTTCACTCTGATTTCTTACTCACAGAGTGCTGCCTACAATGACCTCGCCACTCCTGTCATTGTTTGCTTGACCTCACTACTCCTGTAGCTGAAGGTACTCTTGCTATACTCCCACAAGATTGACCGTGGTCATCAGTATTTTTCAGTGCTCTCACTTTGGGAACTTAGAATATATTCCTCAGAAGATGGATTGGAGAAGACTTAAGTGGCATCATCCATGATCAAACCCCAAAGTGTTCCTTGGCACAAACAGGCAAGCCATACTCCAGAATAAAGTCCTAGCCCTTGAGTCTACTTGATCTATTCTTCCTCCAGTTATATGGCCTGAGTTCAAATCATGGCCTTGCCACTTTCTAGCAGTATGATGTTGGATAAGTTATGTAACCTCTCTCTGCCTCAGTTTCCTCATATATAATATTGGGATAACGATAGGATCAACTTCCTAGAGTTGTGAAGATTAAATGATTTAATGCTCTGAAGGGCTTACAGGAGTCTCTGGTACATAGTAAGTGTACAACCAATGTTAGCTATTATTATTATCAGAAAGTTTTGATCTTCATATTCCAGGAACTGACTGCTAGTTCCTATTTTTCCCAAGGGCCAAGTGAGACTTTACTAGAAGAATGTGGGAAGCTTTATGTTGCTGTCTCCATCCTCCCACCTCTCATTCATGGAAGTCCCTCGAAATAAATATGTTAAAAAACTGCTGATAGGGAAATCACTGTTGACCTGATGCCAAGGACTGGGAAGTAAGAACAAAACTCTAAGAGCTTGCTCTGTGCTTATGGACCTAGCGAGACATTTATTAATTTATGTTTTAGCCACTATGATGTTAATTTTGCATGCCAACTCAGCCAGACTGTGGTGTCCAGTTGTTTGGTCAAACACTGGCCTAGATGTTGCAAAGGAGGTATTTTGTAGATATTATTAGCATCCACAATCAATATGCTTTAAGTAACCAATAGTGTGTGTGGGTCTCATCCAATCAGTTGGAAGCCCAAGAACTAGGGGTTCCAGAGAGAAGAAATTCTGCCTCAAGACTACACTCTCTTTGATTTTCTAACCTCCCCTGCAAATTTTAGACTCAAGATTTCAACATTGACTGTTATTGGAATTTCCAACCTGCCAGCTTCCTCTAAGATATTTGGACTCAAAGCCTTGACATCACTCCTACAAGAATTTCCCTTCCTGTAGAATTCAGACTTGCCAGGCCCCAAAATCATGTGAGACAATTCCTTAAAATTATCTATCTGTCTATCTATCTATCTATCTATCTATCTATCTATCTATCTATCTATCCATCCATCTATCCTCTATCTATCATCTATCTATCCCTACCATCTATCTAGCTCTTGTTGATTCTGTTTCTCTGGGGAACTCTGTAACACCTACCATGTCTCCCTTTCCCCTTCTTAAGAGCACCCTGAATTTCTTTTGGGAAACACATTCCTTCATTCTCAGCCCTGTGGCATTGAATAGAATTAAACTAACCCTGTTCCAGGGATGGCCCTTAATTGGCCTATGCCATCAGGTTACCCCTTCTTCTCTGGCTACTAATTAAACCAGTCAGGACCAAAGAGACCCAAGGAGATATCCGCTTGGATTTCAAATGGGAAAGAAAATATACCGCTTCTTTCCCTAAGGCTGTAGGAAGAGACGTTCTTTCTTCTTCTGGGTGGTGAGGCATGGGGTGTGAGATCTGGAATTTAGCAACCCGAGGAGGAAGTCAGCACCTGGTGGAGAAGAGAGAACTGGGTCCTGGGCAACATCTTTCAAGCTTCTGGATCCAGCCTCACCAGGGCCTCCTACAACTCAACAAATTTCTTTATTAAATCAGCCGGAGTTGAGACATTTGTCACTTGCAAAATAAAGGGTCCATCTCTATTGAAACTCTGAATGACAGTTAAAACATTCCTATGGCAGGGAGAATTACTTCACAGTTTAATAAGATAAAATTTGGAAACATTTTTTGCGCTCTCATTTGTATTTAGAGGTTTAAAATATCTAAAAATGTCAAACCTTTGCATATTTACATTTGACCTCCCTTGATATGCAACTCTAGAGTGGAGTCATTTGTTAAATTGGATTCCCAGAAAGGTGTTCCATTTGTCAGTTAGGAATTGGCCTTTCTTTCACTTTACCAACATAAAGTAATTCAATGCTGGCACATAGCAAATGCTCATGGAACTACAGAATGTTTAAGAAATGGGGTTATCTGGTTACTTGAATTTCTGATTAACTGAAAGCTAATTGGAAACTCTTCTCTCTCACATACCCATGATTTTTTCTCTTCTGAAAATCTCTGTAAAATGTATGAGTGAACTTTCTTTCCTTAGTAATTACAGTATAGTGAACATAATTGCATTTTTGATGACTAAGAATTCTATAGTGCCTCAGGGTTATCAGTCAGCTATAAATTCTAATCGTATAATATTGTAGATGGAGCAGTAGGAGCCTGGACTAACAAATTGATCCTTGGATATTCTCTTAAGTTCTTTTTTTTCTCCTGAAAACTCTAATATCTATTAGTTTTCACAGTCATTTGACTTTAAAAATATATATATATAGAAAAAGTTTAATCAAATATTTTCATCAGCTGGATTCTGGTTAAAGATTTTGCTATATTTTTTTGGTAAACCATTTTAATGCTGGCATCAGTAATTTCATAGTAAAATGATTACTGTGGGGAGAGATTGGAGATGGACATTAGGGAGAATATGAGATTAAGGGGCCTGACGTTGGCATTAAAAGTTTTGATGAGGAGGTTATATTGGGGTTTAAGTTTGATTGTGTACAGCCTCAGAAATGACCCAAACTGACTGGTGATTATGAATTCAAGGAACAACTTGGATGTCAGTGCCAAGGTATCTGACAAGTAGGAGTTATGTTCAATTTTTGTCAGGCCTCTTTTGCAGAGATGGTCCAGCATTTCCAGGTATTCTCATTTCCTGAGCTGTAGCCACCCCTGGTTAGTTATGTAGAGATAAAAACATAAAGGGAACACATCAGGCAAATACATACTGTTCTCGGCAGTCTTTTCTAGTCTCTTTTTTCACCACTAAAGCAATAAGCTGTAGAGGATTCAGGCATTTACCATCAGGGACATCATTCTCTTTCGTCCCACCAGAGATATGATTGATAGCCAGAGCCAGAGGTGCAGAGGGTTACACTGCATCTTATGTAGTTCTCCAAGAAAGGAGCAGGCCTACCAGAAGGGTGTTGCCAAGGATGGGATGGAGAAACTGAAGTTCAAGTCAGGAGAACGTGAAAGGGCCTCATCAGTATCTGGGAAGCAAAAATCAGTGTGCAGGACATGGAAAGATACTGGTTGGGCATGAGCAGATGGTAGCAGTTCCTCCCGGGTCTTGGTCTCCTTGAAGTTTCAATTCCCCTTCCCCTACCCTCTCTTCCATTGCCTTCTAGTCTTCCAGGGAGCTGTATTCTGGGGCTGGTTCAGAAACTGGCACTGAACAGGTTAAAAGTTTGTTTTCATATTTTTTCTAGCCTAGTTTGTCCTTTGGTAGGGTCATCCTTCATGTGAGGGTTGATATTATTGACCTACTGTCTCCAGGGCATGTATTTTGAGTTGTGTTTATAGTAGTGATGATGAATTAAGCTTGAGTTAAGTGAAACTCTCTTACCAGTTTTCTCTGTAAATATGGCTTTGCATTTATGGAGAAATTATTGGGATTTCCTGGAAGACTATGTATTTGCTGGAGGATTGATGAGATTGAGACACAGTCGATGATTAGGGCACTATCTTCTGTTCTTATAAAGCTAACTATTTATTTTATTCTATTTTTATTAGCATTTAAATCTCAGTCATTCCTACTTAGCTCATTTTAGTTATTGGCAAACTATTTTTTTTACCAAACCATTTCAACCACCATTGGCCTGAGTACTATGGGGACTTCAAAGATGGGTTAAATAGGGTCAGAGATCAACCAGGGCTCAAAATTCTTCAGAGGAGACAAACAGGATTTATTTGAACACAAGAAAGACTGTGAGACTTGCTATAATATGATGGAGTTCATTAAGAGAAATAAAGGAGGGTGAGGCTGTTTCCAGCTCTGGAGCTAGGGGAAGAAGAGAAATGCGTAAGGTCTTGGAGAAGATGTTAGAGCTCTAGCAGGCACAGACTAGGAGGAGGGTTTTTTCAGGAAGAAGGAGCAGCCTGGGCATATGCACACAGAGAGGGAAGTTATTGATTCTGAGGATAAATGAGTGAGGGAACTTAAAGGGGGCGGGTGAGGGAGGGGACAAAGTTTTCTTTTATTAAGGAGATAAAGAACTGATTTTTGAATATGTTGAATTTTGAGTGTATACATGTTTTGCAAGTGGGCTGAACTTGCTCCTGGAGGGCTGGGATAGGTTGCATTCATCCGTGTAGCCTCAGCTCACAGTAATGCATTTATTTATTGTTTGTTTATTTGTTTATTCAACCAATACTGGTTAAATGCTTACTTTGTATCAGGCACAAGATCTGGCATATAGAAGGAGTTCAATAGTTGTTTTTTGAATTGAACTAAACTAACTTTTATGGATTTCTGCATAGTAAGTTGCCATTATATTGAAAACTTTTAATATAGATTTTAGTAAGACCATTAGTTTAGTGGGGATGGGGTGAAGGGATGGGGACATAAGATCTGCTCCATGGGAGGCTGGAGCTAATAACCTCCATCTGTAAAGGCCAGATCATGGGGGTGCAATGGGAGTCCACCCTGCTGGGTCCCTCAGCCTGGAAATGGACAGTGAACTCAACAGCCTTGGATATCTTATATAATGGACATTTTCCAAAAGGCAAAGATGGAGGGATGGGACAGGTAAGTTGGGGGAGTTGCTTAAGTATTTTTAGATCACTCTATTCAGTTGTGTGCCCCCCCCCCCAAATAATGTTCACTGTTGAAAATGGAGATCAAACACAAAATGGCTGGCTGGAATAATGTGAGATTAAAAATTGAAAGGGAGGGTGTGGAGGTGAGTGAATGGACTTAAGAAAACCAGGAATCTGGTGTAAGTATGTCTGAGAAAATGTAACACGAGTTGTAGGAGATTTAGTGAGGAGGTAAAGATCAAGGACTTGAAAGCCTTGAGGAGAAAGACGAGATTCTGCAGCAGTGAGAGGATGGGAGAGATGGATTCTGTTCACCAGATTTAGTTTTTTTCCCCCCAGAAAAAATGTGGAATTAAGGAAGTTGGAAGTTTTCATGGGTTAACCCAATAAAAAAATCTCTTTTTATTTTTGGGCACACAAGTATACACTACAGTTTCTGGATAATAATAACTTATGGTTAGAGTAGAAAGAACTGAAGAAAGCATTTCTTCTAGATGTATGTTTCACAATGAGAAGGAAGGGGCTTTATCCCTCTTCTTAATCTTTGCATTCTTTGAGGTTAATCTTTAGAAATAGAATCTGCTCAGTTTCCCCTAAACTTCTTTTTCAGACATATGCTATTATAGCAGGGTTTATTCTAAGAACTGTCTACTTCCTCTTTCCTTGGCTACAGCAGGAATGAGAAGAGGTGCCTTTAAACGGACACAAGATGCTGTCTTAATAAGTTGTGGTGCCCTGAATTTATTAACTTCCGGTAGGATAAGTGGTTACCCTTGATTCTAATTAGGTCAGACATTGTCAAGCCGTATTTCTACCAGAGTTTAAGGAGGTAGTCCATGTAATGTGCCTCTTTTGACCTTGACAAAGATAATAGGGTCATTGCCTATTCTGCCTGTGCCTAAAATCCATCTAGGAAAAAGTGACGTAGGTGCCCACATTCCCAAGGTAGAGGATTTAGGTTCTGTCTAGCAGCCATTAGGTGGTGCTGCCTAACCAACATTCCCCACTTTTTTTTAGGCTACATAGATTAATCCTTTCATCTTTAGTGTGCCTACAATGGAGACTAAGATATCACCCTCTTTTAAAGAGGTGGAAGTGGCTGAGATTTCTCTATCACCTCTGGCAAACTTATTGGATTCTCTTTCTTATTTTTGCAGTAGTCAATAACTGCTGTAAGGAAGCAGAGCCTGGGAAATGGCCTTTCAGACTGTGAAACAACCATTGATATTTGAATAGCACTTTCCACCTTACAAAGAACCTTGGCATGTCAGAGTTCCTGGTATATAGTAGGTAAGTTCTTGACAGAGGGTTGTTGAATGAATAAAGTACTATGTATGTAAAGAAAATTTGCTAATTCTACATTGATTTTTTAATCAAAATTAATTTATGAAAAGAATTTTCTATGGGACAACATGCATGGTTATTGATAAATATGACGTATAAAACAATCATTTTCACCCTATTGTATGGATGGTAAACAGACAGAAGTTGCTTTGTTAGCAGATAATTGAAAGAAAAGTTGTTTTATTAAGAACACACTCTCAGACTATTCTTGTTTCTAAATGACTCCTTAATTGAAGATTGAAGATTTTATTCTCTATTATGTATTGCTATATATGACATACCATTATTTAGTCAGCCCAAATGATTTTGGGGAATAGGCAGGGTAAAAATTAGTTAAAGCAGTATATGCAGTTTCCCATATCTTTTTTGGAGAATACACTTATTTACCTTTGAAATCTACAAATTTTAATTTAATAAGCAATGTAACTTTCCAAGATGTTTTGTGGCTAGCTTCTAAAAAATTCTCCAGATGATATTGTCTTGGAAGGAAATGCAAACTTTGATATTCCAGCTCTCGATTTATATTTGATATTGCATGTCTCATTTTAGCCTGACACGGTCACAAACTCTGGGAAAGGTCTTAGGCAGCTTCGCCTCCTGGAGATCTTGGGGGATTGGGCACAATCACAAATTCTTGCATCTCCTCTGCTATGGCTTGTCGACTTATGAAGGGAACTCCTATTGTCTTCATGGTTCTTCAAGTTCCATCCTAGGAACTTTTTGGGATAGAAGAAGTTGTGTTTCCCACCAGAGAATGCCTACAACTATTGTCTTTTCACAAAATGTCTCTACATTTTTAAATTTGAGGAATAAAACCCCCAAAAGATACAAAACAGGAAATACACAATCCTGCAAATTTTGAATTCCGTAAATAAGAAGTAAAATGCATCCCTTGTCTATTACTCTGATTTTGTTCGCCATCAGGAGTTGCCATTGTTAAGTATGGTTGTATCCTTTCTGACTATTTCCAGTTTTCCTATATTTTCTATAGTTCTATGAAAATCTTTGCCTCACTTTCTCTGTGTATATAGCACAAACACAACACTTTCTTTTCTTTAAGCAAAAAAAAAA